>JAWZYT010003894.1:25000-65867 GCA_034508575.1 Petrolisthes manimaculis | reverse complement strand
CTGTGCTAGAAAAATTTCAATTTTCAGGCAAAAAAAATGCAAAAACACGTTTTTTTGGCCCAAAAAGTCGATTTGTACTGTGCTAGAAAAATTTTCAATTTTCAGGCAAAAAAAATGCAAAAACACGTTTTTTTGGCCCAAAAAGTCGATTTGTACTGTGCTAGAAAAATTTCAATTTTCAGGCAAAAAAAATGCTAAAACACGTTTTTTTGGCCCAAAAAGTCGATTTGTACTGTGCTAGAAAAATTTCAATTTTCAGGCAAAAAAAATGCTAAAACACGTTTTTTTGGCCCAAAAAGTCGATTTGTACTGTGCTAGAAAAATTTCAATTTTCAGGCAAAAAAAATGCTAAAACACGTTTTTTTGGCCCAAAAAGTCGATTTGTACTGTGCTAGAAAAATTTCAATTTTCAGGCAAAAAAAATGCTAAAACACGTTTTTTGGCCCAAAAAGTCGATTTGTACTGTGCTAGAAAATTTCAATTTTCAGGCAAAAAAAATGCTAAAACACGTTTTTTTGGCCCAAAAAGTCGATTTGTACTGTGCTAGAAAAATTTCAATTTTCAGGCAAAAAAAATGCTAAAACACGTTATTTTGGCCCAAAAAGTCGATTTGTACGGTGCTAGAAAAATTTCAATTTTCAGGCAAAAAAAATGCTAAAACACGTTTTTTTGGCCCAAAAAGTCGATTTGTACTGTGCTAGAAAAATTTCAATTTTCAGGCAAAAAAAATGCTAAAACACGTTTTTTTGGCCCAAAAAGTCGATTTGTACTGTGCTAGAAAAATTTCAATTTTCAGGCAAAAGAAATGCTAAAACACGTTTTTTTGGCCCAAAAAGTCGATTTGTGCATGCATCTTCGATACACGTTTATATCCCAAATTTAGCCTAAAAACACCGAAAAATCGAGTTTTTTGGGTCTCAGAAGCGATTTGTACTGTGCTAGAAAAATTTCAAATTTCAGGCAAAAAAAATGCTAAAACACGTTTTTTTGGCCCAAAAAGTCGATTTGTACTGTGCTAGAAAAATTTCAATTTTCAGGCAAAAAGAATGCTAAAACACGTTTTTTTGGCCCAAAAAGTCGATTTGTACTGTGCTAGAAAAATTTCAATTTTCAGGCAAAAAAAATGCTAAAACACGTTTTTTTGGCCCAAAAAGTCGATTTGTGCATGCATCTTCGATACCCGTTTATATCACAAATTTAGCCTAAAAACACCGAAAAATCGAGTTTTTTGGGTCTCAGAAGCGATTTGTACTGTACTAGAAAAATTTCAATTTTCAGGCAAAAAAAATGCTAAAACACGTTTTTTTGGCCCAAAAAGTCGATTTGTACTGTGCTAGAAAATTTCAATTTTCAGGCAAAAAAAATGCTAAAACACGTTTTTTTGGCCCAAAAAGTCGATTTGTACTGTGCTAGAAAACTTTCAATTTTCAGGCAAAAAAAATGCTAAAACACGTTTTTTTGGCCCAAAAAGTCGATTTGTACTGTGCTAGAAAAATTTCAATTTTCAGGCAAAAAAAATGCTAAAACACGTTTTTTTGGCCCAAAAAGTCGATTTGTACTGTGCTAGAAAAAATTCAATTTTCAGGCAAAAAAAATGCTAAAACACGTTTTTTTGGCCCAAAAAGTCGATTTGTACTGTGCTAGAAAAATTTCAATTTTCAGGCAAAAAAAATGCTAAAACACGTTTTTCTGGCCCAAAAAGTCGATTTGTACTGTACTAGAAATATTTCAATTTTCAGGCAAAAAAAATACTAAAACACGTTTTTTTGGCCCAAAAAGTCGATTTGTACTGTGCTAGAAAAAATTCAATTTTCAGGCAAAAAAAATGCTAAAACACGTTTTTTTGGCCCAAAAAGTCGATTTGTACTGTGCTTGAAAAATTTCAATTTTCAGGCAAAAAAAAATGCTAAAACACGTTTTTTTGGCCCAAAAAGTCGATTTGTACTGTGCTAGAAAAATTTCAATTTTCAGGCAAAAAAAATGCTAAAACACGTTTTTTTGGACCAAAAAGTCGATTTGTACTGTGCTAGAAAAATTTCAATTTTCAGGCAAAAAAAAAGCTAAAACACGTTTTTTTGGCCCAAAAAGTCGATTTGTACTGTGCTAGAAAAATTTCAATTTTCAGGCAAAAAAAATGCTAAAACACGTTTTTTTGGCCCAAAAAGACGATTTGTACTGTGCTAGAAAAATTTCAATTTTCAGGCAAAAAAAATGCTAAAACACGTTTTTTTGGCCCAAAAAGTCGATTTGTACTGTGCTAGAAAGATTTCAATTTTCAGGCAAAAAAAATGCTAAAACACGTTTTTTTGGCCCAAAAAGTCGATTTGTACTGTGCTAGAAAAATTTCAATTTTCAGGCAAAAAAAAATGCTAAAACACGTTTTTTTGGCCCAAAAAGTCGATTTGTACTGTGCTAGAAAAATTTCAATTTTCAGGCAAAAAAAACGCTAAAACACGTTTTTTTGGCCCAAAAAGTCGATTTGTACAGTGCTAGAAAAATTTCAATTTTCAGGCAAAAAAAATGCTAAAACACGTTTTTTTGGCCCAAAAAGTCGATTTGTACTGTGCTAGAAAAATTTCAATTTCAGGCAAAAAAAATGCTAAAACACGTTTTTTGGGCCCAAAAAGTCGATTTGTACTGTGCTAGAAAAATTTCAATTTTCTGGCAAAAAAAATGCTAAAACACGTTTTTTTGGCCCAAAAAGTCGATTTGTACTGTGCTAGAAAAAATTCAATTTTCAGGCAAAAAAAATGCTAAAACACGTTTTTTTTGGCCCAAAAAGTCGATTTGTACTGTGCTAGAAAAATTTCAATTTTCAGGCAAAAAAAAATGCTAAAACACGTTTTTTTGGCCCAAAAAGTCGATTTGTACTGTGCTAGAAAAATTTCAATTTTCAGGCAAAAAAAATGCTAAAACACGTTTTTTTGGCCCAAAAAGTCGATTTGTACTGTGCTAGAAAAAATTCAATTTTCAGGCAAAAAAAAAAATTAAACACGTTTTTTTGGCCCAAAAAGTCGATTTGTACTGTGCTAGAAAAATTTCAATTTTCATGCAAAAAAAATGCTAAAACACGTTTTTTTGGCCCAAAAAGTCGATTTGTACTGTGCTAGAAAAATTTCAATTTTCAGGCAAAAAAAATGCTAAAACACGTTTTTTTGGCCCAAAAAGTCGATTTGTACTGTGCTAGAAAAATTTCAATTTTCAGGCAAAAAAAATGCTAAAACACGTTTTTTTGGCCCAAAAAGTCGATTTGTACTGTGCTAGAAAAATTTCAATTTTCAGGCAAAAAAAAATGCTAAAACACGTTTTTTTGGCCCAAAAAGTCGATTTGTACTTTGCTAGAAAAATTTCAATTTTCAGGCAATAAAATGCTAAAACACGTTTTTTTGGCCCAAAAAGTCGATTTGTACTGTGCTAGAAAAATTTCAATTTTCAGGCAAAAAAAATGCTAAAACACGTTTTTTTGGCCCAAAAAGTCGATTTGTACTGTGCTAGAAAAATTTCAATTTTCAGGCAAAAAAAATGCTAAAACACGTTTTTTTGGTCCAAAAAGTCGATTTGTACTGTGCTAGAAAAATTTCAATTTTCAGGCAAAAAAAATGCTAAAACACGTTTTTTTGGCCCAAAAAGTCGATTTGTACTGTGCTAGAAAAATTTCAATTTTCAGGCAAAAAAAATGCTAAAACACGTTATTTTGGCCCAAAAAGTCGATTTGTACGGTGCTAGAAAAATTTCAATTTTCAGGCAAAAAAAATGCTAAAACACGTTTTTTTGGCCCAAAAAGTCGATTTGTACTGTGCTAGAAAAATTTCAATTTTCAGGCAAAAAAAATGCTAAAACACGTTTTTTTGGCCCAAAAAGTCGATTTGTACTGTGCTAGAAAAATTTCAATTTTCAGGCAAAAGAAATGCTAAAACACGTTTTTTTGGCCCAAAAAGTCGATTTGTGCATGCATCCTCGATACACGTTTATATCCCAAATTTAGCCTAAAAACACCGAAAATCGAGTTTTTTGGGTCTCAGAAGCGATTTGTACTGTGCTAGAAAAATTTCAATTTTCAGGCAAAAAAAATGCTAAAACACGTTTTTTTGGCCCAAAAAGTCGATTTGTACTGTGCTAGAAAAATTTCAATTTTCAGGCAAAAAGAATGCTAAAACACGTTTTTTTGGCCCAAAAAGTCGATTTGTACTGTGCTAGAAAAATTTCAATTTTCAGGCAAAAAAAATGCTAAAACACGTTTTTTTGGCCCAAAAAGTCGATTTGTGCATGCATCTTCGATACCCGTTTATATCACAAATTTAGCCTAAAAACACCGAAAAATCGAGTTTTTTGGGTCTCAGAAGCGATTTGTACTGTACTAGAAAAATTTCAATTTTCAGGCAAAAAAAATGCTAAAACACGTTTTTTTGGCCCAAAAAGTCGATTTGTACTGTGCTAGAAAAATTTCAATTTTCAGGCAAAAAAAATGCTAAAACACGTTTTTTTGGCCCAAAAAGTCGATTTGTACTGTGCTAGAAAACTTTCAATTTTCAGGCAAAAAAAATGCTAAAACACGTTTTTTTGGCCCAAAAAGTCGATTTGTACTGTGCTAGAAAAATTTCAATTTTCAGGCAAAAAAAATGCTAAAACACGTTTTTTTGGCCCAAAAAGTCGATTTGTACTGTGCTAGAAAAAATTCAATTTTCAGGCAAAAAAAATGCTAAAACACGTTTTTTTGGCCCAAAAAGTCGATTTGTACTGTGCTAGAAAAATTTCAATTTTCAGGCAAAAAAAATGTTAAAACACGTTTTTTTGGCCCAAAAAGTCGATTTGTACTGTGCTAGAAAAATTTCAATTTTCAGGCAAAAAAAATGCTAAAACACGTTTTTTTGGCCCCAAAAAGTCGATTTTTAACTGTGCTAGAAAAATTTCAATTTTCAGGCAAAAAAAATGCTAAAACACGTTTTTTTGGCCCAAAAAGTCGATTTGTACTGTGCTAGAAAAATTTCAATTTTCAGGCAAAAAAAATGCTAAAACACGTTTTTCTGGCCCAAAAAGTCGATTTGTACTGTACTAGAAATATTTCAATTTTCAGGCAAAAAAAATACTAAAACACGTTTTTTTGGCCCAAAAAGTCGATTTGTACTGTGCTAGAAAAATTTCAATTTTCAGGCAAAAAAAATGCTAAAACACGTTTTTTTGGCCCAAAAAGTCGATTTGTACTGTGCTTGAAAAATTTCAATTTTCAGGCAAAAAAAAATGCTAAAACACGTTTTTTTGGCCCAAAAAGTCGATTTGTACTGTGCTAGAAAAATTTCAATTTTCAGGCAAAAAAAAATGCTAAAACACGTTTTTTTGGCCCAAAAAGTCGATTTGTACTGTGCTAGAAAAATTTCAATTTTCAGGCAAAAAAAAAAGCTAAAACACGTTTTTTTGGCCCAAAAAGTCGATTTGTACTGTGCTAGAAAAATTTCAATTTTCAGGCAAAAAAAATGCTAAAACACGTTTTTTTGGCCCAAAAAGTCGATTTGTACTGTGCTAGAAAAATTTCAATTTTCAGGCAAAAAAAATGCTAAAACACGTTTTTTTGGCCCAAAAAGTCGATTTGTACTGTGCTAGAAAAATTTCAATTTTCAGGCAAAAAAAATGCTAAAACACGTTTTTTGGCCCAAAAAGTCGATTTGTACTGTGCTAGAAAAATTTCAATTTTCAGGCAAAAAAAATGCTAAAACACGTTTTTTTGGCCCAAAAAGTCGATTTGTACTGTGCTAGAAAAATTTCAATTTTCAGGCAAAAAAAATGCTAAAACACGTTTTTTTGGCCCAAAAAGTCGATTTGTACTGTGCTAGAAAAATTTCAATTTTCAGGCAAAAAAAATGCTAAAACACGTTTTTTTGGCCCAAAAAGTCGATTTGTACTGTGCTAGAAAAATTTCAATTTTCAGGCAAAAAAAATGCTAAAACACGTTTTTTTGGCCCAAAAAGTCGATTTGTACTGTGCTAGAAATATTTCAATTTTCAGGCAAAAAAAATGCTAAAACACGTTTTTTTGGCCCAAAAAGTCGATTTGTACTGTGCTAGAAAAATTTCAATTTTCAGGCAAAAAAAATGCTAAAACACGTTTTTTTGGCCCAAAAAGTCGATTTGTACTGTGCTAGAAAAATTTCAATTTTCAGGCAAAAAAAATGCTAAAACACGTTTTTTTGGCCCAAAAAGTCGATTTGTACTGTGCTAGAAAAATTTCAATTTTCAGGCAAAAAAAATGCTAAAACACGTTTTTTTGGCCCAAAAAGTCGATTTGTACTGTGCTAGAAAAAATTCAATTTTCAGGCAAAAAAAATGCTAAAACGCGTTTTTTTGGCCCAAAAAGTCGATTTGTACTGTGCTAGAAAAATTTCAATTTTCAGGCAAAAAAAAATGCAAACACGTTTTTTTGGCCCAAAAAGTCGATTTGTACTGTGCTAGAAAAATTTCAATTTTCAGGCAAAAAAAATGCTAAAACACGTTTTTTTGGCCCAAAAAGTCGATTTGTACTGTTCTAGAAAAATTTCAATTTTCAGGCAAAAAAAATGCTAAAACACGTTTTTTTGGCCCAAAAAGTCGATTTGTACTGTGCTAGAAAAATTTCAATTTTCAGGCAAAAAAAATGCTAAAACACGTTTTTTTGGCCCAAAAAGTCGATTTGTACTGTGCTAGAAAAAAATCAATTTTCAGGCAAAAAAAATGCTAAAACACGTTTTTTTGGCCCAAAAAGTCGATTTGTACTGTGCTAGAAAAATTTCAATTTTCAGGCAAAAAAAAATGCTAAAACACGTTTTTTTGGCCCAAAAAGTCGATTTGTACTGTGCTAGAAAAATTTCAATTTTCAGGCAAAAAAAATGCTAAAACACGTTTTTTTGGCCCAAAAAGTCGATTTGTACAGTGCTAGAAAAATTTCAATTTTCAGGCAAAAAAAATGCTAAAACACGTTTTTTTGGCCCAAAAAGTCGATTTGTACTGTGCTAGAAAAATTTCAATTTTCAGGCAAAAAAAATGCTAAAACACGTTTTTTTGGCCCAAAAAGTCGATTTGTACTGTGCTAGAAAAATTTCAATTTTCTGGCAAAAAAAATGCTAAAACACGTTTTTTTGGCCCAAAAAGTCGATTTGTACTGTGCTAGAAAAAATTCAATTTTCAGGCAAAAAAAATGCTAAAACACGTTTTTTTGGCCCAAAAAGTCGATTTGTACTGTGCTAGAAAAATTTCAATTTTCAGGCAAAAAAAATGCTAAAACACGTTTTTTTGGCCAAAAAAGTCGATTTGTACTGTGCTAGAAAAATTTCAATTTTCAGGCAAAAAAAATGCTAAAACACGTTTTTTTGGCCCAAAAAGTCGATTTGTACTGTGCTAGAAAAAATTCAATTTTCAGGCAAAAAAAAAAATTAAACACGTTTTTTTGGCCCAAAAAGTCGATTTGTACTGTGCTAGAAAAATTTCAATTTTCAGGCAAAAAAAATGCTAAAACACGTTTTTTTGGCCCAAAAAGTCGATTTGTACTGTGCTAGAAAAATTTCAATTTTCAGGCAAAAAAAATGCTAAAACACGTTTTTTTGGCCCAAAAAGTCGATTTGTACTGTGCTAGAAAAATTTCAATTTTCAGGCAAAAAAAATGCTAAAACACGTTTTTTTGGCCCAAAAAGTCGATTTGTACTGTGCTAGAAAAATTTCAATTTTCAGGCAAAAAAAATGCTAAAACACGTTTTTTTGGCCCAAAAAGTCGATTTGTACTGTGCTAGAAAAATTTCAATTTTCAGGCAAAAAAAATGCTAAAACACGTTTTTTTGGCCCAAAAAGTCGATTTGTACTTTGCTAGAAAAATTTCAATTTTCAGGCAATAAAAATGCTAAAACACGTTTTTTTGGCCCAAAAAGTCGATTTGTACTGTGCTAGAAAAATTTCAATTTTCAGGCAAAAAAAATGCTAAAACACGTTTTTTTGGCCCAAAAAGTCGATTTGTACTGTGCTAGAAAAATTTCAATTTTCAGGCAAAAAAAATGCTAAAACACGTTTTTTTGGCCCAAAAAGTCGATTTGTACTGTGCTAGAAAAATTTCAATTTTCAGGCAAAAAAAATGCTAAAACACGTTTTTTTGGCCCAAAAAGTCGATTTGTACTGTGCTAGAAAAATTTCAATTTTCAGGCAAAAAAAATGCTAAAACACGTTTTTTTGGCCCAAAAAGTCGATTTGTACTGTGCTAGAAAAATTTCAATTTTCAGGCAAAAAAAATGCTAAAACACGTTATTTTGGCCCAAAAAGTCGATTTGTACGGTGCTAGAAAAATTTCAATTTTCAGGCAAAAAAAATGCTAAAACACGTTTTTTTGGCCCAAAAAGTCGATTTGTACTGTGCTAGAAAAATTTCAATTTTCAGGCAAAAAAAATGCTAAAACACGTTTTTTTGGCCCAAAAAGTCGATTTGTACTGTGCTAGAAAAATTTCAATTTTCAGGCAAAAGAAATGCTAAAACACGTTTTTTTGGCCCAAAAAGTCGATTTGTGCATGCATCTTCGATACACGTTTATATCCCAAATTTAGCCTAAAAACACCGAAAAATCGAGTTTTTTGGGTCTCAGAAGCGATTTGTACTGTGCTAGAAAAATTTCAAATTTCAGGCAAAAAAAATGCTAAAACACGTTTTTTTGGCCCAAAAAGTCGATTTGTACTGTGCTAGAAAAATTTCAATTTTCAGGCAAAAAGAAGGCTAAAACACGTTTTTTTGGCCCAAAAAGTCGATTTGTACTGTGCTAGAAAAATTTCAATTTTCAGGCAAAAAAAATGCTAAAACACGTTTTTTTGGCCCAAAAAGTCGATTTGTGCATGCATCTTCGATACCCGTTTATATCACAAATTTAGCCTAAAAACACCGAAAAATCGAGTTTTTTGGGTCTCAGAAGCGATTTGTACTGTACTAGAAAAATTTCAATTTTCAGGCAAAAAAAATGCTAAAACACGTTTTTTTGGCCCAAAAAGTCGATTTGTACTGTGCTAGAAAAATTTCAATTTTCAGGCAAAAAAAATGCTAAAACACGTTTTTTTGGCCCAAAAAGTCGATTTGTACTGTGCTAGAAAACTTTCAATTTTCAGGCAAAAAAAATGCTAAAACACGTTTTTTTGGCCCAAAAAGTCGATTTGTACTGTGCTAGAAAAATTTCAATTTTCAGGCAAAAAAAATGCTAAAACACATTTTTTTGGCCCAAAAAGTCGATTTGTACTGTGCTAGAAAAAATTCAATTTTCAGGCAAAAAAAATGCTAAAACACGTTTTTTTGGCCCAAAAAGTCGATTTGTACTGTGCTAGAAAAATTTCAATTTTCAGGCAAAAAAAATGTTAAAACACGTTTTTTTGGCCCAAAAAGTCGATTTGTACTGTACTAGAAATATTTCAATTTTCAGGCAAAAAAAATACTAAAACACGTTTTTTTGGCCCAAAAAGTCGATTTGTACTGTGCTAGAAAAAATTCAATTTTCAGGCAAAAAAAATGCTAAAACACGTTTTTTTGGCCCAAAAAGTCGATTTGTACTGTGCTTGAAAAATTTCAATTTTCAGGCAAAAAAAAATGCTAAAACACGTTTTTTTGGCCCAAAAAGTCGATTTGTACTGTGCTAGAAAAATTTCAATTTTCAGGCAAAAAAAATGCTAAAACACGTTTTTTTGGACCAAAAAGTCGATTTGTACTGTGCTAGAAAAATTTCAATTTTCAGGCAAAAAAAAAGCTAAAACACGTTTTTTTGGCCCAAAAAGTCGATTTGTACTGTGCTAGAAAAATTTCAATTTTCAGGCAAAAAAAATGCTAAAACACGTTTTTTTGGCCCAAAAAGTCGATTTGCACTGTGCTAGAAAAATTTCAATTTTCAGGCAAAAAAAATGCTAAAACACGTTTTTTTGGCCCAAAAAGTCGATTTGTACTGTGCTAGAAAAATTTCAATTTTCAGGCAAAAAAAATGCTAAAACACGTTTTTTTGGCCCAAAAAGTCGATTTGTACTGTGCTAGAAAAATTTCAATTTTCAGGCAAAAAAAATGCTAAAACACGTTTTTTTGGCCCAAAAAGACGATTTGTACTGTGCTAGAAAAATTTCAATTTTCAGGCAAAAAAAATGCTAAAACACGTTTTTTTGGCCCAAAAAGTCGATTTGTACTGTGCTAGAAAGATTTCAATTTTCAGGCAAAAAAAATGCTAAAACACGTTTTTTTGGCCCAAAAAGTCGATTTGTACTGTGCTAGAAAAATTTCAATTTTCAGGCAAAAAAAAATGCTAAAACACGTTTTTTTGGCCCAAAAAGTCGATTTGTACTGTGCTAGAAAAATTTCAATTTTCAGGCAAAAAAAATGCTAAAACACGTTTTTTTGGCCCAAAAAGTCGATTTGTACAGTGCTAGAAAAATTTCAATTTTCAGGCAAAAAAAATGCTAAAACACGTTTTTTTGGCCCAAAAAGTCGATTTGTACTGTGCTAGAAAAATTTCAATTTCAGGCAAAAAAAATGCTAAAACACGTTTTTTTGGCCCAAAAAGTCGATTTGTACTGTGCTAGAAAAATTTCAATTTTCTGGCAAAAAAAATGCTAAAACACGTTTTTTTGGCCCAAAAAGTCGATTTGTACTGTGCTAGAAAAAATTCAATTTTCAGGCAAAAAAAATGCTAAAACACGTTTTTTTTGCCCAAAAAGTCGATTTGTACTGTGCTAGAAAAATTTCAATTTTCAGGCAAAAAAAATGCTAAAACACGTTTTTTTGGCCCAAAAAGTCGATTTGTACTGTGCTAGAAAAATTTCAATTTTCAGGCAAAAAAAATGCTAAAACACGTTTTTTTGGCCCAAAAAGTCGATTTGTACTGTGCTAGAAAAAATTCAATTTTCAGGCAAAAAAAAAAATTAAACACGTTTTTTTGGCCCAAAAAGTCGATTTGTACTGTGCTAGAAAAATTTCAATTTTCAGGCAAAAAAAATGCTAAAACACGTTTTTTTGGCCCAAAAAGTCGATTTGTACTGTGCTAGAAAAATTTCAATTTTCAGGCAAAAAAAATGCTAAAACACGTTTTTTTGGCCCAAAAAGTCGATTTGTACTGTGCTAGAAAAATTTCAATTTTCAGGCAAAAAAAATGCTAAAACACGTTTTTTTGGCCCAAAAAGTCGATTTGTACTGTGCTAGAAAAATTTCAATTTTCAGGCAAAAAAAATGCTAAAACACGTTTTTTTGGCCCAAAAAGTCGATTTGTACTGTGCTAGAAAAATTTCAATTTTCAGGCAAAAAAAATGCTAAAACACGTTTTTTTGGCCCAAAAAGTCGATTTGTACTTTGCTAGAAAAATTTCAATTTTCAGGCAATAAAAATGCTAAAACACGTTTTTTTGGCCCAAAAAGTCGATTTGTACTGTGCTAGAAAAATTTCAATTTTCAGGCAAAAAAAATGCTAAAACACGTTTTTTTGGCCCAAAAAGTCGATTTGTACTGTGCTAGAAAAATTTCAATTTTCAGGCAAAAAAAATGCTAAAACACGTTTTTTTGGTCCAAAAAGTCGATTTGTACTGTGCTAGAAAAATTTCAATTTTCAGGCAAAAAAAATGCTAAAACACGTTTTTTTGGCCCAAAAAGTCGATTTGTACTGTGCTAGAAAAATTTCAATTTTCAGGCAAAAAAAATGCTAAAACACGTTATTTTGGCCCCAAAAAGTCGATTTGTACGGTGCTAGAAAAATTTCAATTTTCAGGCAAAAAAAATGCTAAAACACGTTTTTTTGGCCCAAAAAGTCGATTTGTACTGTGCTAGAAAAATTTCAATTTTCAGGCAAAAAAAATGCTAAAACACGTTTTTTTGGCCCAAAAAGTCGATTTGTACTGTGCTAGAAAAATTTCAATTTTCAGGCAAAAGAAATGCTAAAACACGTTTTTTTGGCCCAAAAAGTCGATTTGTGCATGCATCTTCGATACACGTTTATATCCCAAATTTAGCCTAAAAACACCGAAAAATCGAGTTTTTTGGGTCTCAGAAGCGATTTGTACTGTGCTAGAAAAATTTCAATTTTCAGGCAAAAAAAATGCTAAAACACGTTTTTTTGGCCCAAAAAGTCGATTTGTACTGTGCTAGAAAAATTTCAATTTTCAGGCAAAAAGAATGCTAAAACACGTTTTTTTGGCCCAAAAAGTCGATTTGTACTGTGCTAGAAAAATTTCAATTTTCAGGCAAAAAAAATGCTAAAACACGTTTTTTTGGCCCAAAAAGTCGATTTGTGCATGCATCTTCGATACCCGTTTATATCACAAATTTAGCCTAAAAACACCGAAAAATCGAGTTTTTTGGGTCTCAGAAGCGATTTGTACTGTACTAGAAAAATTTCAATTTTCAGGCAAAAAAAATGCTAAAACACGTTTTTTTGGCCCAAAAAGTCGATTTGTACTGTGCTAGAAAAATTTCAATTTTCAGGCAAAAAAAATGCTAAAACACGTTTTTTTGGCCCAAAAAGTCGATTTGTACTGTGCTAGAAAACTTTCAATTTTCAGGCAAAAAAAATGCTAAAACACGTTTTTTTGGCCCAAAAAGTCGATTTGTACTGTGCTAGAAAAATTTCAATTTTCAGGCAAAAAAAATGCTAAAACACGTTTTTTTGGCCCAAAAAGTCGATTTGTACTGTGCTAGAAAAAAATCAATTTTCAGGCAAAAAAAATGCTAAAACACGTTTTTTTGGCCCAAAAAGTCGATTTGTACTGTGCTAGAAAAATTTCAATTTTCAGGCAAAAAAAATGTTAAAACACGTTTTTTTGGCCCAAAAAGTCGATTTGTACTGTGCTAGAAAAATTTCAATTTTCAGGCAAAAAAAATGCTAAAACACGTTTTTTTGGCCCAAAAAGTCGATTTTTAACTGTGCTAGAAAAATTTCAATTTTCAGGCAAAAAAAATGCTAAAACACGTTTTTTTGGCCCAAAAAGTCGATTTGTACTGTGCTAGAAAAATTTCAATTTTCAGGCAAAAAAAATGCTAAAACACGTTTTTCTGGCCCAAAAAGTCGATTTGTACTGTACTAGAAATATTTCAATTTTCAGGCAAAAAAAATACTAAAACACGTTTTTTTGGCCCAAAAAGTCGATTTGTACTGTGCTAGAAAAATTTCAATTTTCAGGCAAAAAAAATGCTAAAACACGTTTTTTTGGCCCAAAAAGTCGATTTGTACTGTGCTTGAAAAATTTCAATTTTCAGGCAAAAAAAAATGCTAAAACACGTTTTTTTGGCCCAAAAAGTCGATTTGTACTGTGCTAGAAAAATTTCAATTTTCAGGCAAAAAAAATGCTAAAACACGTTTTTTTGGCCCAAAAAGTCGATTTGTACTGTGCTAGAAAAATTTCAATTTTCAGGCAAAAAAAAAGCTAAAACACGTTTTTTTGGCCCAAAAAGTCGATTTGCACTGTGCTAGAAAAATTTCAATTTTCAGGCAAAAAAAATGCTAAAACACGTTTTTTTGGCCCAAAAAGTCGATTTGTACTGTGCTAGAAAAATTTCTATTTTCAGGCAAAAAAAAATGCTAAAACACGTTTTTTTTTGCCCAAAAAGTCGATTTGTACTGTGCTAGAAAAATTTCAATTTTCAGGCAAAAAAAATGCTAAAACACGTTTTTTTGGCCCAAAAAGTCGATTTGTACTGTGCTAGAAAAATTTCAATTTTCAGGCAAAAAAAATGCTAAAACACGTTTTTTTGGCCCAAAAAGTCGATTTGTACTGTGCTAGAAAAATTTCAATTTTCAGGCAAAAAAAATGCTAAAACACGTTTTTTTGGCCCAAAAAGTCGATTTGTACTGTGCTAGAAAAATTTCAATTTTCAGGCAAAAAAAATGCTAAAACACGTTTTTTTGGCCCAAAAAGTCGATTTGTACTGTGCTAGAAAAATTTCAATTTTCAGGCAAAAAAAATGCTAAAACACGTTTTTTTGGCCCAAAAAGTCGATTTGTACTGTGCTAGAAAAATTTCAATTTTCAGGCAAAAAAAATGCTAAAACACGTTTTTTTGGCCCAAAAAGTCGATTTGTACTGTGCTAGAAAAATTTCAATTTTCAGGCAAAAAAAATGCTAAAACACGTTTTTTTGGCCCAAAAAGTCGATTTGTACTGTGCTAGAAATATTTCAATTTTCAGGCAAAAAAAATGCTAAAACACGTTTTTTTGGCCCAAAAAGTCGATTTGTACTGTGCTAGAAAAATTTCAATTTTCAGGCAAAAAAAATGCTAAAACACGTTTTTTTGGCCCAAAAAGTCGATTTGTACTGTGCTAGAAAAATTTCAATTTTCAGGCAAAAAAAATGCTAAAACACGTTTTTTTGGCCCAAAAAGTCGATTTGTACTGTGCTAGAAAAATTTCAATTTTCAGGCAAAAAAAATGCTAAAACACGTTTTTTTGGCCCAAAAAGTCGATTTGTACTGTGCTAGAAAAAATTCAATTTTCAGGCAAAAAAAATGCTAAAACGCGTTTTTTTGGCCCAAAAAGTCGATTTGTACTGTGCTAGAAAAATTTCAATTTTCAGGCAAAAAAAATGCTAAAACACGTTTTTTTGGCCCAAAAAGTCGATTTGTACTGTGCTAGAAAAATTTCAATTTTCAGGCAAAAAAAATGCTAAAACACGTTTTTTTGGCCCAAAAAGTCGATTTGTACTGTGCTAGAAAAATTTCAATTTTCAGGCAAAAAAAATGCTAAAACACGTTTTTTTTGCCCAAAAAGTCGATTTGTGCATGCATCTTCGATACCCGTTTATATCCCAAATTTAGCCTAAAAACACCGAAAAATCGAGTTTTTTGGGTCTCAGAAGCGATTTGTACTGTGCTAGAAAAATTTCAATTTTCAGGCAAAAAAAATGCTAAAACACGTTTTTTTGGCCCAAAAAGTCGATTTGTACTGTGCTAGAAAAATTTCAATTTTCAGGCAAAAAAAATGCTAAAACACGTTTTTTTGGCCCAAAAAGTCGATTTGTACTGTGCTAGAAAAATTTCTATTTTCAGGCAAAAAAAATGCTAAAACACGTTTTTTTGGCCCAAAAAGTCGATTTGTACTGTGCTAGAAAAATTTCAATTTTCAGGCAAAAAAAATGCTAAAACACGTTTTTTTGGCCCAAAAAGTCGATTTGTACTGTGCTAGAAAAAATTCAATTTTCAGGCAAAAAAAATGCTAAAACACGTTTTTTTGGCCCAAAAAGTCGATTTGTACTGTGCTAGAAAAATTTCAATTTTCAGGCAAAAAAAATGCTAAAACACGTTTTTTTGGCCCAAAAAGTCGATTTGTACTGTGCTAGAAAAATTTCAATTTTCAGGCAAAAAAAATGCTAAAACACGTTTTTTTGGCCCAAAAAGTCGATTTGTACTGTGCTAGAAAAATTTCAATTTTCAGGCAAAAAAAATGCTAAAACACGTTTTTTTGGCCCAAAAAGTCGATTTGTACTGTGCTAGAAAAATTTCTATTTTCAGGCAAAAAAAAATGCTAAAACACGTTTTTTTGGCCCAAAAAGTCGATTTGTACTGTGCTAGAAAAAATTCAATTTTCAGGCAAAAAAAATGCTAAAACACGTTTTTTTGGCCCAAAAAGTCGATTTGTACTGTGCTAGAAAAATTTCTATTTTCAGGCAAAAAAAATGCTAAAACACGTTTTTTTGGCCCAAAAAGTCGATTTGTACTGTGCTAGAAAAATTTCAATTTTCAGGCAAAAAAAATGCTAAAACACGTTTTTTTGGCCCAAAAAGTCGATTTGTACTGTGCTAGAAAAATTTCAATTTTCAGGCAAAAAAAATGCTAAAACACGTTTTTTTGGCCCAAAAAGTCGATTTGTACTGTGCTAGAAAAATTTCAATTTTCAGGCAAAAAAAATGCTAAAACACGTTTTTTTGGCCCAAAAAGTCGATTTGTACTGTGCTAGAAAAATTTCAATTTTCAGGCAAAAAAAATGCTAAAACACGTTTTTTTGGCCCAAAAAGTCGATTTGTACTGTGCTAGAAAAATTTCAATTTTCAGGCAAAAAAAATGCTAAAACACGTTTTTTTGGCCCAAAAAGTCGATTTGTACTGTGCTAGAAAAATTTCAATTTTCAGGCAAAAAAAATGCTAAAACACGTTTTTTTGGCCCAAAAAGTCGATTTGTACTGTGCTAGAAAAATTTCAATTTTCAGGCAAAAAAAATGCTAAAACACGTTTTTTTGGCCCAAAAAGTCGATTTGTACTGTGCTAGAAAAATTTCAATTTTCAGGCAAAAAAAATGCTAAAACACGTTTTTTTGGCCCAAAAAGTCGATTTGTACTGTGCTAGAAAAATTTCAATTTTCAGGCAAAAAAAATGCTAAAACACGTTTTTTTGGCCCAAAAAGTCGATTTGTACTGTGCTAGAAAAATTTCAATTTTCAGGCAAAAAAAATGCTAAAACGCGTTTTTTGGGCCCAAAAAGTCGATTTGTACTGTGCTAGAAAAATTTCAATTTTCAGGCAAAAAAAAGGCTAAAACACGTTTTTTTGGCCCAAAAAGTCGATTTGTACTGTGCTAGAAAAATTTCAATTTTCAGGCAAAAAAAATGCTAAAACACGTTTTTTTTGGCCCAAAAAGTCGATTTGTACTGTGCTAGAAAAATTTCAATTTTCAGGCAAAAAAAATGCTAAAACACGTTTTTTTGGCCCAAAAAGTCGATTTGTACTGTGCTAGAAAAATTTCAATTTTCAGGCAAAAAAAATGCTAAAACACGTTTTTTTGGCCCAAAAAGTCGATTTGTACTGTGCTAGAAAAATTTCAATTTTCAGGCAAAAAAAATGCTAAAACACGTTTTTTTGGCCCAAAAAGTCGATTTGTACTGTGCTAGAAAAATTTCTATTTTCAGGCAAAAAAAAATGCTAAAACACGTTTTTTTGGCCCAAAAAGTCGATTTGTACTGTGCTAGAAAAATTTCTATTTTCAGGCAAAAAAAAATGCTAAAACACGTTTTTTTGGCCCAAAAAGTCGATTTGTACTGTGCTAGAAAAATTTCAATTTTCAGGCAAAAAAAAATGCTAAAACACGTTTTTTTGGCCCAAAAAGTCGATTTGTACTGTGCTAGAAAAATTTCAATTTTCAGGCAAAAAAAATGCTAAAACACGTTTTTTTGGCCCAAAAAGTCGATTTGTACTGTGCTAGAAAAATTTCAATTTTCAGGCAAAAAAAATGCTAAAACACGTTTTTTTGGCCCAAAAAGTCGATTTGTGCATGGATCTTCGATACCCGTTTATATCCCAAATTTAGCCTAAAAACACCGAAAAATCAAGTTTTTTGGGTCTCAGAAGCGATTTGTACTGTGCTAGAAAAATTTCAATTTTCAGGCAAAAAAAATGCTAAAACACGTTTTTTTGGCCCAAAAAGTCGATTTGTACTGTGCTAGAAAAATTTCAATTTTCAGGCAAAAAAAATGCTAAAACACGTTTTTTTGGCCCAAAAAGTCGATTTGTACTGTGCTAGAAAAATTTCTATTTTCAGGCAAAAAAAAATGCTAAAACACGTTTTTTTGGCCCAAAAAGTCGATTTGTACTGTGCTAGAAAAATTTCAATTTTCAGGCAAAAAAAATGCTAAAACACGTTTTTTTTGGCCCAAAAAGTCGATTTGTACTGTGCTAGAAAAATTTCAATTTTCATGCCAAAAAAAATGCTAAAACACGTTTTTTTGGCCCAAAAAGTCGATTTGTACTGTGCTAGAAAAATTTCAATTTTCAGGCAAAAAAAATGCTAAAACACGTTTTTTTGGCCCAAAAAGTCGATTTGTACTGTGCTAGAAAAATTTCAATTTTCAGGCAAAAAAAATGCTAAAACACGTTTTTTTGGCCCAAAAAGTCGATTTGTACTGTGCTAGAAAAATTTCAATTTTCAGGCAAAAAAAATGCTAAAACACGTTTTTTTGGCCCAAAAAGTCGATTTGTACTGTGCTAGAAAAATTTCTATTTTCAGGCAAAAAAAAATGCTAAAACACATTTTTTTTGCCCAAAAAGTCGATTTGTACTGTGCTAGAAAAATTTCAATTTTCAGGCAAAAAAAATGCTAAAACACGTTTTTTTGGCCCAAAAAGTCGATTTGTACTGTGCTAGAAAAATTTCAATTTTCAGGCAAAAAAAATGCTAAAACACGTTTTTTTGGCCCAAAAAGTCGATTTGTACTGTGCTAGAAAAATGTCAATTTTCAGGCAAAAAAAAATGCTAAAACACGTTTTTTTTGCCCAAAAAGTCGATTTGTACTGTGCTAGAAAAATTTCAATTTTCAGGCAAAAAAAATGCTAAAACACGTTTTTTTGGCCCAAAAAGTCGATTTGTACTGTGCTAGAAAAATTTCAATTTTCAGGCAAAAAAAATGCTAAAACACGTTTTTTTGGCCCAAAAAGTCGATTTGTACTGTGCTAGAAAAAATTCAATTTTCAGGCAAAAAAAATGCTAAAACACGTTTTTTTGGCCCAAAAAGTCGATTTGTACTGTGCTAGAAAAATTTCAATTTTCAGGCAAAAAAAATGCTAAAACACGTTTTTTTGGCCCAAAAAGTCGATTTGTACTGTGCTAGAAAAATTTCAATTTTCAGGCAAAAAAAATGCTAAAACACGTTTTTTTGGCCCAAAAAGTCGATTTGTACTGTGCTAGAAAAATTTCTATTTTCAGGCAAAAAAAATGCTAAAACACGTTTTTTTGGCCCAAAAAGTCGATTTGTACTGTGCTAGAAAAATTTCAATTTTCAGGCAAAAAAAATGCTAAAACACGTTTTTTTGGCCCAAAAAGTCGATTTGTACTGTGCTAGAAAAATTTCAATTTTCAGGCAAATAAAATGCTAAAACACGTTTTTTTGGCCCAAAAAGTCGATTTGTACTGTACTAGAAAAATTTCAATTTTCAGGCAAAAAAAATGCTAAAACACGTTTTTTTGGCCCAAAAAGTCGATTTGTACTGTGCTAGAAAAATTTCAATTTTCAGGCAAAAAAAATGCTAAAACACGTTTTTTTGGCCCAAAAAGTCGATTTGTACTGTGCTAGAAAAATTTCAATTTTCAGGCAAAAAAAATGCTAAAACACGTTTTTTTGGCCCAAAAAGTCGATTTGTACTGTGCTAGAAAAATTTCAATTTTCAGGCAAAAAAAATGCTAAAACACGTTTTTTTGGCCCAAAAAGTCGATTTGTACTGTGCTAGAAAAATTTCAATTTTCTGGCAAAAAAAATGCTAAAACACGTTTTTTGGCCCAAAAAGTCGATTTGTACTGTGCTAGAAAAAATTCAATTTTCAGGCAAAAAAAATGCTAAAACACGTTTTTTTGGCCCAAAAAGTCGATTTGTACTGTGCTAGAAAAATTTCAATTTTCAGGCAAAAAAAATGCTAAAACACGTTTTTTTGGCCCAAAAAGTCGATTTGTACTGTGCTAGAAAAATTTCAATTTTCAGGCAAAAAAAATGCTAAAACACGTTTTTTTGGCCCAAAAAGTCGATTTGTACTGTGCTAGAAAAAATTCAATTTTCAGGCAAAAAAAAAAATTAAACACGTTTTTTTGGCCCAAAAAGTCGATTTGTACTGTGCTAGAAAAATTTCAATTTTCAGGCAAAAAAAATGCTAAAACACGTTTTTTTGGCCCAAAAAGTCGATTTGTACTGTGCTAGAAAAATTTCAATTTTCAGGCAAAAAAAATGCTAAAACACGTTTTTTTGGCCCAAAAAGTCGATTTGTACTGTGCTAGAAAAATTTCAATTTTCAGGCAAAAAAAATGCTAAAACACGTTTTTTTGGCCCAAAAAGTCGATTTGTACTGTGCTAGAAAAATTTCAATTTTCAGGCAAAAAAAATGCTAAAACACGTTTTTTTGGCCCAAAAAGTCGATTTGTACTGTGCTAGAAAAATTTCAATTTTCAGGCAAAAAAAATGCTAAAACACGTTTTTTTGGCCCAAAAAGTCGATTTGTACTTTGCTAGAAAAATTTCAATTTTCAGGCAATAAAAATGCTAAAACACGTTTTTTTGGCCCAAAAAGTCGATTTGTACTGTGCTAGAAAAATTTCAATTTTCAGGCAAAAAAAATGCTAAAACACGTTTTTTTGGCCCAAAAAGTCGATTTGTACTGTGCTAGAAAAATTTCAATTTTCAGGCAAAAAAAATGCTAAAACACGTTTTTTTGGCCCAAAAAGTCGATTTGTACTGTGCTAGAAAAATTTCAATTTTCAGGCAAAAAAAATGCTAAAACACGTTTTTTTGGCCCAAAAAGTCGATTTGTACTGTGCTAGAAAAATTTCAATTTTCAGGCAAAAAAAATGCTAAAACACGTTTTTTTGGCCCAAAAAGTCGATTTGTACTGTGCTAGAAAAATTTCAATTTTCAGGCAAAAAAAATGCTAAAACACGTTATTTTGGCCCAAAAAGTCGATTTGTACGGTGCTAGAAAAATTTCAATTTTCAGGCAAAAAAAATGCTAAAACACGTTTTTTTGGCCCAAAAAGTCGATTTGTACTGTGCTAGAAAAATTTCAATTTTCAGGCAAAAAAAATGCTAAAACACGTTTATTTGGCCCAAAAAGTCGATTTGTACTGTGCTAGAAAAATTTCAATTTTCAGGCAAAAGAAATGCTAAAACACGTTTTTTTGGCCCAAAAAGTCGATTTGTGCATGCATCTTCGATACACGTTTATATCCCAAATTTAGCCTAAAAACACCGAAAAATCGAGTTTTTTGGGTCTCAGAAGCGATTTGTACTGTGCTAGAAAAATTTCAATTTTCAGGCAAAAAAAATGCTAAAACACGTTTTTTTGGCCCAAAAAGTCGATTTGTACTGTGCTAGAAAAATTTCAATTTTCAGGCAAAAAGAATGCTAAAACACGTTTTTTTGGCCCAAAAAGTCGATTTGTACTGTGCTAGAAAAATTTCAATTTTCAGGCAAAAAAAATGCTAAAACACGTTTTTTTGGCCCAAAAAGTCGATTTGTACTGTGCTTGAAAAATTTCAATTTTCAGGCAAAAAAAAATGCTAAAACACGTTTTTTTGGCCCAAAAAGTCGATTTGTACTGTGCTAGAAAAATTTCAATTTTCAGGCAAAAAAAATGCTAAAACACGTTTTTTTGGCCCAAAAAGTCGATTTGTACTGTGCTAGAAAAAATTCAATTTTCAGGCAAAAAAAAAGCTAAAACACGTTTTTTTGGCCCAAAAAGTCGATTTGTACTGTGCTAGAAAAATTTCAATTTTCAGGCAAAAAAAATGCTAAAACACGTTTTTTTGGCCCAAAAAGTCGATTTGCACTGTGCTAGAAAAATTTCAATTTTCAGGCAAAAAAAATGCTAAAACACGTTTTTTTGGCCCAAAAAGTCGATTTGTACTGTGCTAGAAAAATTTCTATTTTCAGGCAAAAAAAAATGCTAAAACACGTTTTTTTTGCCCAAAAAGTCGATTTGTACTGTGCTAGAAAAATTTCAATTTTCAGGCAAAAAAAATGCTAAAACACGTTTTTTTGGCCCAAAAAGTCGATTTGTACTGTGCTAGAAAAATTTCAATTTTCAGGCAAAAAAAATGCTAAAACACGTTTTTTTGGCCCAAAAAGTCGATTTGTACTGTGCTAGAAAAATTTCAATTTTCAGGCAAAAAAAATGCTAAAACACGTTTTTTTGGCCCAAAAAGTCGATTTGTACTGTGCTAGAAAAATTTCAATTTTCAGGCAAAAAAAATGCTAAAACACGTTTTTTTGGCCCAAAAAGTCGATTTGTACTGTGCTAGAAAAATTTCAATTTTCAGGCAAAAAAAATGCTAAAACACGTTTTTTTGGCCCAAAAAGTCGATTTGTACTGTGCTAGAAAAATTTCAATTTTCAGGCAAAAAAAATGCTAAAACACGTTTTTTTGGCCCAAAAAGTCGATTTGTACTGTGCTAGAAAAATTTCAATTTTCAGGCAAAAAAAATGCTAAAACACGTTTTTTTGGCCCAAAAAGTCGATTTGTACTGTGCTAGAAATATTTCAATTTTCAGGCAAAAAAAATGCTAAAACACGTTTTTTTGGCCCAAAAAGTCGATTTGTACTGTGCTAGAAAAATTTCAATTTTCAGGCAAAAAAAATGCTAAAACACGTTTTTTTGGCCCAAAAAGTCGATTTGTACTGTGCTAGAAAAATTTCAATTTTCAGGCAAAAAAAATGCTAAAACACGTTTTTTTGGCCCAAAAAGTCGATTTGTACTGTGCTAGAAAAATTTCAATTTTCAGGCAAAAAAAATGCTAAAACACGTTTTTTTGGCCCAAAAAGTCGATTTGTACTGTGCTAGAAAAAATTCAATTTTCAGGCAAAAAAAATGCTAAAACGCGTTTTTTTGGCCCAAAAAGTCGATTTGTACTGTGCTAGAAAAATTTCAATTTTCAGGCAAAAAAAATGCTAAAACACGTTTTTTTGGCCCAAAAAGTCGATTTGTACTGTGCTAGAAAAATTTCAATTTTCAGGCAAAAAAAATGCTAAAACACGTTTTTTTGGCCCAAAAAGTCGATTTGTACTGTGCTAGAAAAAATTCAATTTTCAGGCAAAAAAAATGCTAAAACACGTTTTTTTGGCCCAAAAAGTCGATTTGTACTGTGCTAGAAAAAAATCAATTTTCAGGCAAAAAAAATGCTAAAACACGTTTTTTTGGCCCAAAAAGTCGATTTGTACTGTGCTAGAAAAATTTCTATTTTCAGGCAAAAAAAAATGCTAAAACACGTTTTTTTGGCCCAAAAAGTCGATTTGTACTGTGCTAGAAAAATTTCAATTTTCAGGCAAAAAAAATGCTAAAACACGTTTTTTTGGCCCAAAAATTCGATTTGTACTGTGCTAGAAAAATTTCTATTTTCAGGCAAAAAAAATGCTAAAACACGTTTTTTTGGCCCAAAAAGTCGATTTGTACTGTGCTAGAAAAATTTCAATTTTCAGGCAAAAAAAATGCTAAAACACGTTTTTTTGGCCCAAAAAGTCGATTTGTGCATGCATCTTCGATACCCGTTTATATCCCAAATTTAGCCTAAAAACACCGAAAAATCGAGTTTTTTGGGTCTCAGAAGCGATTTGTACTGTGCTAGAAAAATTTCAATTTTCAGGCAAAAAAAATGCTAAAACACGTTTTTTTGGCCCAAAAAGTCGATTTGTACTGTGCTAGAAAAATTTCAATTTTCAGGCAAAAAAAATGCTAAAACACGTTTTTTTGGCCCAAAAAGTCGATTTGTACTGTGCTAGAAAAATTTCTATTTTCAGGCAAAAAAAATGCTAAAACACGTTTTTTTGGCCCAAAAAGTCGATTTGTACTGTGCTAGAAAAATTTCAATTTTCAGGCAAAAAAAATGCTAAAACACGTTTTTTTGGCCCAAAAAGTCGATTTGTACTGTGCTAGAAAAATTTCAATTTTCAGGCAAAAAAAATGCTAAAACACGTTTTTTTGGCCCAAAAAGTCGATTTGTACTGTGCTAGAAAAATTTCAATTTTCAGGCAAAAAAAAATGCTAAAACACGTTTTTTTGGCCCAAAAAGTCGATTTGTACTGTGCTAGAAAAAATTCAATTTTCAGGCAAAAAAAATGCTAAAACACGTTTTTTTGGCCCAAAAAGTCGATTTGTACTGTGCTAGAAAAATTTCAATTTTCAGGCAAAAAAAATGCTAAAACACGTTTTTTTGGCCCAAAAAGTCGATTTGTACTGTGCTAGAAAAATTTCAATTTTCAGGCAAAAAAAATGCTAAAACACGTTTTTTTGGCCCAAAAAGTCGATTTGTACTGTGCTAGAAAAATTTCAATTTTCAGGCAAAAAAAATGCTAAAACACGTTTTTTTGGCCCAAAAAGTCGATTTGTACTGTGCTAGAAAAATTTCTATTTTCAGGCAAAAAAAAATGCTAAAACACGTTTTTTTGGCCCAAAAAGTCGATTTGTACTGTGCTTGAAAAAATTCAATTTTCAGGCAAAAAAAATGCTAAAACACGTTTTTTTGGCCCAAAAAGTCGATTTGTACTGTGCTAGAAAAATTTCTATTTTCAGGCAAAAAAAATGCTAAAACACGTTTTTTTGGCCCAAAAAGTCGATTTGTACTGTGCTAGAAAAATTTCAATTTTCAGGCAAAAAAAATGCTAAAACACGTTTTTTTGGCCCAAAAAGTCGATTTGTACTGTGCTAGAAAAATTTCAATTTTCAGGCAAAAAAAATGCTAAAACACGTTTTTTTGGCCCAAAAAGTCGATTTGTACTGTGCTAGAAAAATTTGAATTTTCAGGCAAAAAAAATGCTAAAACACGTTTTTTTGGCCCAAAAAGTCGATTTGTACTGTGCTAGAAAAATTTCAATTTTCAAGCAAAAAAAATGCTAAAACACGTTTTTTTGGCCCAAAAAGTCGATTTGTACTGTGCTAGAAAAATTTCAATTTTCAGGCAAAAAAAATGCTAAAACACGTTTTTTTGGCCCAAAAAGTCGATTTGTACTGTGCTAGAAAAATTTCAATTTTCAGGCAAAAAAAATGCTATAACACGTTTTTTTGTCCCAAAAAGTCGATTTGTACTGTGCTAGAAAAATTTCAATTTTCAGGCAAAAAAAATGCTAAAACACGTTTTTTTGGCCCAAAAAGTCGATTTGTACTGTGCTAGAAAAATTTCAATTTTCAGGCAAAAAAAATGCTAAAACACGTTTTTTTGGCCCAAAAAGTCGATTTGTACTGTGCTAGAAAAATTTCAATTTTCAGGCAAAAAAAATGCTAAAACACGTTTTTTTGGCCCAAAAAGTCGATTTGTACTGTGCTAGAAAAATTTCAATTTTCAGGCAAAAAAAATGCTAAAACGCGTTTTTTGGGCCCAAAAAGTCGATTTGTACTGTGCTAGAAAAATTTCAATTTTCAGGCAAAAAAAAGGCTAAAACACGTTTTTTGGCCCAAAAAGTCGATTTGTACTGTGCTAGAAAAATTTCAATTTTCAGGCAAAAAAAATGCTAAAACACGTTTTTTTTGGCCCAAAAAGTCGATTTGTACTGTGCTAGAAAAATTTCAATTTTCAGGCAAAAAAAATGCTAAAACACGTTTTTTTGGCCCAAAAAGTCGATTTGTACTGTGCTAGAAAAATTTCAATTTTCAGGCAAAAAAAATGCTAAAACACGTTTTTTTGGCCCAAAAAGTCGATTTGTACTGTGCTAGAAAAATTTCAATTTTCAGGCAAAAAAAATGCTAAAACACGTTTTTTTGGCCCAAAAAGTCGATTTGTACTGTGCTAGAAAAATTTCAATTTTCAGGCAAAAAAAATGCTAAAACACGTTTTTTTGGCCCAAAAAGTCGATTTGTACTGTGCTAGAAAAATTTCTATTTTCAGGCAAAAAAAAATGCTAAAACACGTTTTTTTGGCCCAAAAAGTCGATTTGTACTGTGCTAGAAAAATTTCTATTTTCAGGCAAAAAAAAATGCTAAAACACGTTTTTTTGGCCCAAAAAGTCGATTTGTACTGTGCTAGAAAAATTTCAATTTTCAGGCAAAAAAAAATGCTAAAACACGTTTTTTTGGCCCAAAAAGTCGATTTGTACTGTGCTAGAAAAATTTCAATTTTCAGGCAAAAAAAATGCTAAAACACGTTTTTTTGGCCCAAAAAGTCGATTTGTACTTTGCTAGAAAAATTTCAATTTTCAGGCAAAAAAAATGCTAAAACACGTTTTTTTGGCCCAAAAAGTCGATTTGTGCATGGATCTTCGATACCCGTTTATATCCCAAATTTAGCCTAAAAACACCGAAAAATCAAGTTTTTTGGGTCTCAGAAGCGATTTGTACTGTTCTAGAAAAATTTCAATTTTCAGGCAAAAAAAATGCTAAAACACGTTTTTTTGGCCCAAAAAGTCGATTTGTACTGTGCTAGAAAAATTTCAATTTTCAGGCAAAAAAAATGCTAAAACACGTTTTTTTGGCCCAAAAAGTCGATTTGTACTGTGCTAGAAAAATTTCTATTTTCAGGCAAAAAAAATGCTAAAACACGTTTTTTTGGCCCAAAAAGTCGATTTGTACTGTGCTAGAAAAATTTCAATTTTCAGGCAAAAAAAATGCTAAAACACGTTTTTTTGGCCCAAAAAGTCGATTTGTACTGTGCTAGAAAAATTTCAATTTTCATGCCAAAAAAAATGCTAAAACACGTTTTTTTGGCCCAAAAAGTCGATTTGTACTGTGCTAGAAAAATTTCAATTTTCAGGCAAAAAAAATGCTAAAACACGTTTTTTTGGCCCAAAAAGTCGATTTGTACTGTGCTAGAAAAATTTCAATTTTCAGGCAAAAAAAATGCTAAAACACGTTTTTTTGGCCCAAAAAGTCGATTTGTACTGTGCTAGAAAAATTTCAATTTTCAGGCAAAAAAAATGCTAAAACACGTTTTTTTGGCCCAAAAAGTCGATTTGTACTGTGCTAGAAAAATTTCTATTTTCAGGCAAAAAAAAATGCTAAAACACATTTTTTTTGCCCAAAAAGTCGATTTGTACTGTGCTAGAAAAATTTCAATTTTCAGGCAAAAAAAATGCTAAAACACGTTTTTTTGGCCCAAAAAGTCGATTTGTACTGTGCTAGAAAAATTTCAATTTTCAGGCAAAAAAAAATGCTAAAACACGTTTTTTTGGCCCAAAAAGTCGATTTGTACTGTGCTAGAAAAATTTCAATTTTCAGGCAAAAAAAAATGCTAAAACACGTTTTTTTGGCCCAAAAAGTCGATTTGTACTGTGCTAGAAAAATTTCAATTTTCAGGCAAAAAAAATGCTAAAACACGTTTTTTTGGCCCAAAAAGTCGATTTGTACTGTGCTAGAAAAATTTCAATTTTCAGGCAAAAAAAATGCTAAAACACGTTTTTTTGGCCCAAAAAGTCGATTTGTACTGTGCTAGAAAAAATTCAATTTTCAGGCAAAAAAAATGCTAAAATACATTTTTTTTGGCCCAAAAAGTCGATTTGTACTGTGCTAGAAAAATTTCAATTTTCAGGCAAAAAAAATGCTAAAACACGTTTTTTTGGCCCAAAAAGTCGATTTGTACTGTGCTAGAAAAATTTCAATTTTCAGGCAAAAAAAATGCTAAAACACGTTTTTTTGGCCCAAAAAGTCGATTTGTACTGTGCTAGAAAAATTTCAATTTTCAGGCAAAAAAAATGCTAAAACACGTTTTTTTGGCCCAAAAAGTCGATTTGTACTGTGCTAGAAAAATTTCTATTTTCAGGCAAAAAAAATGCTAAAACACGTTTTTTTGGCCCAAAAAGTCGATTTGTACTGTGCTAGAAAAATTTCAATTTTCAGGCAAAAAAAATGCTAAAACACGTTTTTTTGGCCCAAAAAGTCGATTTGTACTGTGCTAGAAAAATTTCAATTTTCAGGCAAAAAAAATGCTAAAACACGTTTTTTTGGCCCAAAAAGTCGATTTGTACTGTACTAGAAAAATTTCAATTTTCAGGCAAAAAAAATGCTAAAACACGTTTTTTTGGCCCAAAAAGTCGATTTGTACTGTGCTAGAAAAATTTCAATTTTCAGGCAAAAAAAATGCTAAAACACGTTTTTTTGGCCCAAAAAGTCGATTTGTACTGTGCTAGAAAAATTTCAATTTTCAGGCAAAAAAAATGCTAAAACACGTTTTTTTGGCCCAAAAAGTCGATTTGTACTGTGCTAGAAAAATTTCAATTTTCAGGCAAAAAAAATGCTAAAACACGTTTTTTTGGCCCAAAAAGTCGATTTGTACTGTGCTAGAAAAATTTCAATTTTCAGGCAAAAAAAATGCTAAAACACATTTTTTTGGCCCAAAAAGTCGATTTGTACTGTGCTAGAAAAAATTCAATTTTCAGGCAAAAAAAATGCTAAAACACGTTTTTTTGGCCCAAAAAGTCGATTTGTACTGTGCTAGAAAAATTTCAATTTTCAGGCAAAAAAAATGCTAAAACACGTTTTTTTGGCCCAAAAAGTCGATTTGTACTGTGCTAGAAAAATTTCAATTTTCAGGCAAAAAAAATGCTAAAACACGTTTTTTTGGCCCAAAAAGTCGATTTGTGCATGCATCTTCGATACCCGTTTATATCCCAAATTTAGCCTAAAAACACCGAAAAATCGAGTTTTTTGGGTCTCAGAAGCGATTTGTACTGTGCTAGAAAAATTTCAATTTTCAGGCAAAAAAAATGCTAAAACACGTTTTTTTGGTCCAAAAAGTCGATTTGTACTGTGCTAGAAAAATTTCAATTTTCAGGCAAAAAAAATGCTAAAACACGTTTTTTTGGCCCAAAAAGTCGATTTGTACTGTGCTAGAAAAATTTCAATTTTCAGGCAAAAAAAATGCTAAAACACGTTTTTTTGGCCCAAAAAGTCGATTTGTGCATGCATCTTCGATACACGTTTATATCCCAAATTGAGCCTAAAAACACCGAAAAATCGAGTTTTTTGGGTCTCAGAAGCGATTTGTACTGTGCTAGAAAAATATCAATTTTCAGGCAAAAAAAATGCTAAAACACGTTTTTTTGGCCCAAAAAGTCGATTTGTACTGTGCTAGAAAAATTTCAATTTTCAGGCAAAAAAAATGCTAAAACACGTTTTTTTGGCCCAAAAAGTCGATTTGTACTGTGCTAGAAAAATTTTTATTTTCAGGCAAAAAAAATGCTAAAACACGTTTTTTTTGGCCCAAAAAGTCGATTTGTACTGTGCTAGAAAAATTTCAATTTTCAGGCAAAAAAAATGCTAAAACACGTTTTTTTGGCCCAAAAAGTCGATTTGTACTGTGCTTGAAAAATTTCAATTTTCAGGCAAAAAAAATGCTAAAACACGTTTTTTTGGCCCAAAAAGTCGATTTGTACTGTGCTAGAAAAATTTCAATTTTCAGGCAAAAAAAATGCTAAAACACGTTTTTTTGGCCCAAAAAGTCGATTTGTACTGTGCTAGAAAAATTTCAATTTTCAGGCAAAAAAAATGCTAAAACACGTTTTTTTGGCCCAAAAAGTCGATTTGTACTGTGCTAGAAAAATTTCTATTTTCAGGCAAAAAAAATGCTAAAACACGTTTTTTTGGCCCAAAAAGTCGATTTGTACTGTGCTAGAAAAATTTCAATTTTCAGGCAAAAAAAATGCTAAAACACGTTTTTTTGGCCCAAAAAGTCGATTTGTACTGTGCTAGAAAAATTTCAATTTTCAGGCAAAAAAAATGCTAAAACACGTTTTTTTGGCCCAAAAAGTCGATTTGTACTGTGCTAGAAAAATTTCAATTTTCAGGCAAAAAAAATGCTAAAACACGTTTTTTTGGCCCAAAAAGTCGATTTGTACTGTGCTAGAAAAATTTCAATTTTCAGGCAAAAAAAATGCTAAAACACGTTTGTTTGGCCCAAAAATTCGATTTGTACTGTGCTAGAAAAATTTCAATTTTCAGGCAAAAAAAATGCTAAAACACGTTTTTTTGGCCCAAAAAGTCGATTTGTACTGTGCTAGAAAAATTTCTATTTTCAGGCAAAAAAAAATGCTAAAACACGTTTTTTTGGCCCAAAAAGTCGATTTGTACTGTGCTAGAAAAATTTCAATTTTCAGGCAAAAAAAATGCTAAAACACGTTTTTTTGGCCCAAAAAGTCGATTTGTACTGTGCTAGAAAAATTTCAATTTTCAGGCAAAAAAAATGCTAAAACACGTTTTTTTGGCCCAAAAAGTCGATTTGTACTGTGCTAGAAAAATTTCAATTTTCAGGCAAAAAAAATGCTAAAACACGTTTTTTTGGCCCAAACAGTCGATTTGTACTGTGCTAGAAAAATTTCAATTTTCAGGCAAAAAAAATGCTAAAACACGTTTTTTTGGCCCAAAACGTCGATTTGTACTGTGTTAGAAAAATTTCAATTTTCAGGCAAAAAAAATGCTAAAACACGTTTTTTTGGCCCAAAAAGTCGATTTGTACTGTGCTAGAAAAATTTAAATTTTCAGGCAAAAAAAATGCTAAAACACGTTTTTTTGGCCCAAAAAGTCGATTTGTACTGTGCTAGAAAAATTTCAATTTTCAGGCAAAAAAAATGCTAAAACACGTTTTTTTGGCCCAAAAAGTCGATTTGTACTGTGCTAGAAAAATTTCAATTTTCAGGCAAAAAAAATGCTAAAACACGTTTTTTTGGCCCAAAAAGTCGATTTGTACTGTGCTAGAAAAATTTCAATTTTCAGGCAAAAAAAATGGTAAAACACGTTTTTTTGGCCCAAAAAGTCGATTTGTACTGTGCTAGAAAAATTTCAATTTTCAGGCAAAAATAATGCTAAAACACGTTTTTTTGGCCCAAAAAGTCGATTTGTACTGTGCTAGAAAAATTTCAATTTTCAGGCAAAAAAAATGCTAAAACACGTTTTTTGGCCCAAAAAGTCGATTTGTACTGTGTTAGAAAAATTTCAATTTTCAGGCAAAAAAAATGCTAAAACACGTTTTTTTGGCCCAAAAAGTCGATTTGTACTGTGCTAGAAAAAAATAAATTTTCAGGCCAAAAAAATGCTAAAACACGTTTTTTTGGCCCAAAAAGTCGATTTGTACTGTGCTAGAAAAATTTCAATTTTCAGGCAAAAAAAATGCTAAAACACGTTTTTTTGGCCCAAAAAAGTCGATTTGTACTGTACTAGAAAAATTTCAATTTTCAGGCAAAAAAAATGCTAAAACACGTTTTTTTGGCCCAAAAAGTCGATTTGTACTGTGCTAGAAAAATTTCAATTTTCAGGCAAAAAAAATGCTAAAACACGTTTTTTTGGCCCAAAAAGTCGATTTGTGCATGCATCTTCGATACCCGTTTATATCCCAAATTTAGCCTAAAAACACCGAAAAATCGAATTTTTTGGGTCTCAGAAGCGATTTGTACTGTGCTAGAAAAATTTCAATTTTCAGGCAAAAAAAATGCTAAAACACGTTTTTTTGGCCCAAAAAGTCGATTTGTACTGTACTAGAAAAATTTCAATTTTCAGGCAAAAAAAATGCTAAAACACATTTTTTTGGCCCAAAAAGTCGATTTGTACTGTGCTAGAAAAAATTCTATTTTCAGGCAAAAAAAATGCTAAAACACGTTTTTTTGGCCCAAAAAGTCGATTTGTACTGTGCTAGAAAAATTTCAATTTTCAGGCAAAAAAAATGCTAAAACACGTTTTTTTGGCCCAAAAAGTCGATTTGTACTGTGCTAGAAAAATTTCAATTTTCAGGCAAAAAAAATGCTAAATCACGTTTTTTTGGCCCAAAAAGTCGATTTGTACTGTGCTAGAAAAATTTCAATTTTCAGGCAAAAAAAATGCTAAAACACGTTTTTTTGGACCAAAAAGTCGATTTGTACTGTGCTAGAAAAATTTCAATTTTCAGGCAAAAAAAATGCTAAAACACGTTTTTTTGGACCAAAAAGTCGATTTGTACTGTGCTAGAAAAATTTCAATTTTCCGGCAAAAAAAATGCTAAAACACGTTTTTTTGGCCCAAAAAGTCGATTTGTGCATGCATCTTCGATACCCGTTTATATCCCAAATTTAGCCTAAAAACACCGAAAAATCGAGTTTTTTGGGTCTCAGAAGCGATTTGTACTGTGCTAGAAAAATTTCAATTTTCAGGCAAAAAAAATGCTAAAACACGTTTTTTTGGCCCAAAAAGTCGATTTGTACTGTGCTAGAAAAATTTCAATTTTCAGGCAAAAAAAATGCTAAAACACGTTTTTTTTCTCCCAAAAAGTCGATTTGTACTGTACTAGAAAAATTTCAATTTTCAGGCAAAAAAAATGCTAAAACACGTTTTTTTGGCCCAAAAAGTCGATTTGTACTGTGCTAGAAAAATTTCAATTTTCAGGCAAAAAAAATGCTAAAACACGTTTTTTTGGCCCAAAAAGTCGATTTGTACTGTGCTAGAAAAATTTCAATTTTCCGGCAAAAAAAATGCTAAAACACGTTTTTTTGGCCCAAAAAGTCGATTTGTACTGTGCTAGAAAAATTTCAATTTTCAGGCAAAAAAAATGCTAAAACACGTTTTTTTGGCCAAAAAAGTCGATTTGTACTGTGCTAGAAAAATTTCAATTTTCAGGCAAAAAAAATGCTAAAACACGTTTTTTTGGCCCAAAAAGTCGATTTGTACTGTGCTAGAAAAATTTCAATTTTCAGGCAAAAAAAATGCTAAAACACGTTTTTTTGGCCCAAAAAGTCGATTTGTACTGTGCTAGAAAAATTTCAATTTTCAGGCAAAAAAAATGCTAAAACACGTTTTTTTGGCCCAAAAAGTCGATTTGTACTGTGCTAGAAAAATTTCAATTTTCAGGCAAAAAAAATGCTAAAACACGTTTTTTTGGCCCAAAAAGTCGATTTGTACTGTGCTAGAAAAATTTCAATTTTCAGGCAAAAAAAATGCTAAAACACGTTTTTTTGGCCCAAAAAGTCGATTTGTACTGTGCTAGAAAAATTTCAATTTTCAGGCAAAAAAAATGCTAAAACACGTTTTTTTGGCCCAAAAAGTCGATTTGTACTGTGCTAGAAAAATTTCAATTTTCAGGCAAAAAAAATGCTAAAACACGTTTTTTTGGCCCAAAAAGTCGATTTGTACTGTGCTAGAAAAAAATCAATTTTCAGGCAAAAAAAATGCTAAAACACGTTTTTTTGGCCCAAAAAGTCGATTTGTACTGTGCTAGAAAAATTTCAATTTTCAGGCAAAAAAAAATGCTAAAACACGTTTTTTTGGCCCAAAAAGTCGATTTGTACTGTGCTAGAAAAATTTCAATTTTCAGGCAAAAAAAATGCTAAAACACGTTTTTTTGGCCCAAAAAGTCGATTTGTACTGTGCTAGAAAAATTTCAATTTTCAGGCAAAAAAAATGCTAAAACACGTTTTTTTGGCCCAAAAAGTCGATTTGTACTGTGCTAGAAAAAAATCAATTTTCAGGCAAAAAAAATGCTAAAACACGTTTTTTTGGCCCAAAAAGTCGATTTGTACTGTGCTAGAAAAATTTCAATTTTCTGGCAAAAAAAATGCTAAAACACGTTTTTTTGGCCCAAAAAGTCGATTTGTACTGTGCTAGAAAAATTTCAATTTTCAGGCAAAAAAAATGCTAAAACACGTGTTTTTGGCCCAAAAAGTCGATTTGTACTGTGCTAGAAAAATTTCAATTTTCAGGCAAAAAAAATGCTAAAACACGTTTTTTTGGCCCAAAAAGTCGATTTGTACTGTGCTAGAAAAATTTCAATTTTCAGGCAAAAAAAATGCTAAAACACGTTTTTTTGGCCAAAAAAGTCGATTTGTACTGTGCTAGAAAAATTTCAATTTTCAGGCAAAAAAAATGCTAAAACACGTTTTTTTGGCCCAAAAAGTCGATTTGTACTGTGCTAGAAAAATTTCAATTTTCAGGCAAAAAAACTGCTAAAACACGTTTTTTTGGCCCAAAAAGTCGATTTGTACTGTGCTAGAAAAATTTCAATTTTCAGGCAAAAAAAATGCTAAAACACGTTTTTTTGGCCCAAAAAGTCGATTTGTACTGTGCTAGAAAAATTTCAATTTTCAGGCAAAAAAAATGCTAAAACACGTTTTTTTGGCCCAAAAAGTCGATTTGTACTGTGCTAGAAAAAATTCAATTTTCAGGCAAAAAAAATGCTAAAACACGTTTTTTTGGCCCAAAAAGTCGATTTGTACTGTGCTAGAAAAATTTCAATTTTCAGGCCAAAAAAATGCTAAAACACGTTTTTTGGGCCCAAAAAGTCGATTTCTGCATGCATCTTCGATACCCGTTTATATCCCAAATTTAGCCTAAAAACACCGAAAAATCGAGTTTTTTGTGGCTCAGAAGCGATTTGTACTGTGCTAGAAAAATTTCAATTTTCAGGCAAAAAAATGCTAAAACACGTTTTTTTGGCCCAAAAAGTCGATTTGTGCATGCATCTTCGATACCCGTTTATATCCCAAATTTAGCCTAAAAACACCGAAAAATCGAGTTTTTTGGGTCTCAGAAGCGATTTGTACATGTCTACACTGTTCTAGAAAAAAATCAATTTTCAGGCGATATAAACGGGTATCGAAGATGCATGCACAAATCGACTTTTTGGGCCAAAAAAACGTGTTTTAGCATTTTTTTGCCTGAAAATTGAAATTTTTCTAGCACAGTACAAATCGCTTCTGAGCCACAAAAAACTCGATTTTTCGGTGTTTTTAGGCTAAATTTGGGATATAAACGGGTATCGAAGATGCATGCACAAATTGACTTTTTGGGCCCAAAAAACGTGTTTTAGCATTTTTTTGGCCTGAAAATTGAAATTTTTCTAGCACAGTGTAGACATGTACAAATCGCTTCTGAGACCCAAAAAACTCGATTTTTCGGTGTTTTTAGGCTTAATTTGGGATATAAACGGGTATCATAGATGCATGCACAAATCGACTTTTTGGGCCAAAAAAACATGTTTTAGCATTTTTTTTGCCTGAAAATTGAAATTTTTCTAGCACAGTACAAATCGCTTCTGAGACCCAAAAAACTCGATTTTTCGGTGTTTTTAGGCTAAATTTGGGATATAAATGGGTATCGAAGATGCATGCACAAATCGACTTTTTGGGCCAAAAAAACGTGTTTTAACAGGCAGGCAGGCAGGTAGGGAGGCAGGCAGGTAGGTAGGGAGGCAGGCAGGCAGGCAGGCAGACAGGCAGGTAGGGAGGCAGGCAGGTAGGCAGGCAGGCAGGCAGGTAGGGAGGCAGGCAGGTAGGGAGGCAGGCAGGCAGGCAGGCAGGCAGGCAGGCAGACAGGCAGGTACGGAGGCAGGCAGGCAGGTAGGCAGGTAGGCAGGCAGGCAGGCAGGCAGGCAGACAGGCAGGTAGGGAGGCAGGCAGGCAGGTAGGCAGTCAGGCAGGTAGGCAGGCAGGCAGTGAAATCTGACTTATATAGGGATGAACTGAACACATTTTCTATCCCGTTTCTACCACTAAAGAAAACGTGTTTACATACACCATGCTATTATATATTAGATATATAGATTAGAAATTATTCATTATTATATATTATTATTATTATTATTATTATTATTATTATTATTATTAGTAGTAGTAGTAGTAGTAGTAGTAGTAGTAGTATTGCCAATTGAGACTTTTGTTCTGGCTATACTTACGACTCTCTCTCTCTTTCTCTCTCACACACCCATGTAAACAAAGAAACATTTGCAATGAAATGAAATGAAAATAATGCCGTTGAAAGCAAATAAAGTGTACTAAAAGTGAAATAGTAGTATTAAAAATGATGTAGATTAAAGTGAAGTATAAAGGTGTGCAATATAGTAGATGAAAATTGAAAATGACTCGAATGTGTAAATGCAGTGTTGCCATGGTGTTGTAGCCACCACTAGCCACCTGTAGCCCAAGTGTGAAGGGTAGAAGCAGTGTTACCAATGTTTTGTAGCCCCAAGGTGAGTTGTGATTGGCTAAAATGGGGGTGTTGGCGATTTTCGTTGAATATATATAAGGTCGTAAGCCGCCGAGGTGGTTGGTGGGGTGGGGGAGGGTAAAACAAGGGCTTGGGGGGGCCATTTTTTGGATTTAGAGGCGAAATAAAAATTTTTTTGGGCTTCTTCTCGACAGCCTAACCAAACCAAGCCTTATTTAACCTAACCTCTTCCTATTATAATTAGTAGTAGTAGTAGTAATATTACCTAACCTAACCTAGACCACAGTAGACTACCAGGACCTAACCGGGGCAAACTACCGGGACCTAACCGGGGCAGACTACCGGGACCTAACCGGGGCAGACTACCGGGACCTAACCTAACATAACAGAACCGGGGCAGACTTCCGGGACCTAACCGGGGCAGACTACCGGGACCTAACCTAACATAACAGAACCGGGGCAGACTACTGGGACCTAACCCGGGCAGACTACCGGGACCTAACCCGGGCAGACTACCGGGACCTAACCTAACATAACAGAACCGGGGCAGACTACCGGCACCTAACCTAACATAGCCTAACCGTGGCATACTACCGGAACCTAACCTAACCTAACCTTACCTAACCTACCGAGACCTAACCGGGGCATACTACCGGAACCTAACCTAACCTAACCTAACCTACCGAGACCTAACCGGGGCAGACTACCGGGACCTAACCTAACATAACAGAACTGGGGCAGACTACCGGGACCTAACCTAACATAGCCTAACCGTGGCATACTACCGGAACCTAACCTAACCTAACCTTACCTAACCTACCGAGACCTAACCGGGGCAGACTACCGGGACCTAACCTAACATAACAGAACCGGGGCAGACTACCGGGACCTAACCGGGGCAGACTACCGGGACCTAACCTAACATAACAGAACCGGGGCAGACTACCGGGACCTAACCGGGGCAGACTACCGGGACCTAACCTAACATAACAGAACCGGGGCAGACTACTGGGACCTAACCGGGGCAGACTACCGGGACCTAACCTAACATACAGAACCGGGGCAGACTACCGGGACCTAACCGGGGCAGACTACCGGGACCTAACCTAACATAACAGAACCGGGGCAGACTACCGGGACCTAACCGGGGCAGACTACCGGGACCTAACCTAACATAGCCTAACTGTGGCATACTACCGGAACCTAACCTAACCTAACCTAACCTAACCTAACCTTACCTAACCTACCGAGACCTAACCGGGGCAGACTACCGGGACCTAACCTAACATAACAGAACCGGGGCAGACTACCGGGACCTAACCGGGGCAGACTACCGGGACCTAACCGGGGCAGACTACCGGGACCTAACCTAACATAACAGAACCGGGGCAGACTACCGGGACCTAACCGGGGCAGACTACCGGGACCTAACCTAACATAACAGAACCGGGGCAGACTACCGGGACCTAACCCGGGCAGACTACCGGGACCTAACCTAACATAACAGAACCGGGGCAGACTACCGGGACCTAACCTAACATAGCCTAACCGTGGCATACTACCGGAACCTAACCTAACCTAACCTAACCTAACCTAACCTAACCTAACCTAACCTACCGAGACCTAACCAGGGCAGACTACCGGGACCTAACCTAACATAACAGAACCGGGGCAGACTACCGGGACCTAACCGGGGCAGACTACCGGGACCTAACCGGGGCAGACTACCGGGACCTAACCTAACATAACAGAACCGGGGCAGACTACCGGGACCTAACCGGGGCAGACTACCGGGACCTAACCTAACCTAACAGAACCGGGGCAGACTACCGGGACCTAACCGGGGCAGACTACCGGGACCTAACCTAACATAACAGAACCGGGGCAGACTACCGGGACCTAACCTAACATAGCCTAACCGTGGCATACTACCGGAACCTAACCTAACCTAACCTAACCTAACCTACCGAGACCTAACCGGGGCAGACTACCGGGACCTAACCTAACATAACAGAACCGGGGCAGACTACCGGGACCTAACCGGGGCAGACTACCGGGACCTAACCTAACATAACAGAACCGGGGCAGACTACCGGGACCTAACCTAACATAACAGAACCGGGGCAGACTACCGGGACCTAACCGGGGCAGACTACCGGGACCTAACCTAACATAACAGAACCGGGGCAGACTTCCGGGACCTAACCGGGGCAGACTACCGGGACCTAACCTAACATAACAGAACCGGGGCAGACTACCGGGACCTAACCTAACATAACAGAACCGGGGCAGACTACCGGCACCTAACCTAACATAGCCTAACCGTGGCATACTACCGGAACCTAACCTAACCTAACCTTACCTAACCTACCGAGACCTAACCGGGGCATACTACCGGAACCTAACCTAACCTAACCTAACCTACCGAGACCTAACCGGGGCAGACTACCGGGACCTAACCTAACATAACAGAACTGGGGCAGACTACCGGGACCTAACCTAACATAGCCTAACCGTGGCATACTACCGGAACCTAACCTAACCTAACCTTACCTAACCTACCGAGACCTAACCGGGGCAGACTACCGGGACCTAACCTAACATAACAGAACCGGGGCAGACTACCGGGACCTAACCGGGGCAGACTACCGGGACCTAACCTAACATAACAGAACCGGGGCAGACTACCGGGACCTAACCGGGGCAGACTACCGGGACCTAACCTAACATAACAGAACCGGGGCAGACTACTGGGACCTAACCGGGGCAGACTACCGGGACCTAACCTAACATACAGAACCGGGGCAGACTACCGGGACCTAACCGGGGCAGACTACCGGGACCTAACCTAACATAACAGAACCGGGGCAGACTACCGGGACCTAACCGGGGCAGACTACCGGGACCTAACCTAACATAGCCTAACTGTGGCATACTACCGGAACCTAACCTAACCTAACCTAACCTAACCTAACCTTACCTAACCTACCGAGACCTAACCGGGGCAGACTACCGGGACCTAACCTAACATAACAGAACCGGGGCAGACTACCGGGACCTAACCGGGGCAGACTACCGGGACCTAACCGGGGCAGACTACCGGGACCTAACCTAACATAACAGAACCGGGGCAGACTACCGGGACCTAACCGGGGCAGACTACCGGGACCTAACCTAACATAACAGAACCGGGGCAGACTACCGGGACCTAACCCGGGCAGACTACCGGGACCTAACCTAACATAACAGAACCGGGGCAGACTACCGGGACCTAACCTAACATAGCCTAACCGTGGCATACTACCGGAACCTAACCTAACCTAACCTAACCTAACCTAACCTAACCTAACCTAACCTACCGAGACCTAACCAGGGCAGACTACCGGGACCTAACCTAACATAACAGAACCGGGGCAGACTACCGGGACCTAACCGGGGCAGACTACCGGGACCTAACCGGGGCAGACTACCGGGACCTAACCTAACATAACAGAACCGGGGCAGACTACCGGGACCTAACCGGGGAAGACTACCGGGACCTAACCTAACATAACAGAACCGGGGCAGACTACCGGGACCTAACCGGGGCAGACTACCGGGACCTAACCTAACCTAACAGAACCGGGGCAGACTACCGGGACCTAACCGGGGCAGACTACCGGGACCTAACCTAACATAACAGAACCGGGGCAGACTACCGGGACCTAACCTAACATAGCCTAACCGTGGCATACTACCGGAACCTAACCTAACCTAACCTAACCTAACCTACCGAGACCTAACCGGGGCAGACTACCGGGACCTAACCTAACATAACAGAACCGGGGCAGACTACCGGGACCTAACCGGGGCAGACTACCGGGACCTAACCTAACATAACAGAACCGGGGCAGACTACCGGGACCTAACCTAACATAACAGAACCGGGGCAGACTACCGGGACCTAACCGGGGCAGACTACCGGGACCTAACCTAACATAACAGAACCGGGGCAGACTACCGGGACCTAACCGGGGCAGACTACCGGGACCTAACTTAACATAACAGAACCGGGGCAGACTACCGGGACCTAACCTAACATAGCCTAACCGTGGCATACTACCGGAACCTAACCTAACCTAACCTAACCTAACCTACCGAGACCTAACCGGGGCAGACTACCGGGACCTAACCTAACATAACAGAACCGGGGCAGACTACAGGGACCTAACCGGGGCAGACTACCGGGACCTAACCTAACATAACAGAACCGGGGCAGACTACCGGGACCTAACCGGGGCAGACTACCGGGACCTAACCTAACATAACAGAACCGGGGCAGACTAACGGGACCTAACCGGGGCAGACTACCGGGACCTAACCTAACATAACAGAACCGGGGCAGACTACCGGGACCTAACCGGGGCAGACTACCGGGACCTAGCCTAACATAACAGAACCGGGGCAGACTACCGGGACCTAACCGGGGCAGACTACCGGGACCTAACCTAACATAGCCTAACCGTGGCATACTACCGGAACCTAACCTAACCTAACCTAACCTAACCTAACCTACCGAGACCTAACCGGGGCAGACTACCGGGACCTAACCTAACATAACAGAACTGGGGCAGACTACCGGGACCTAACCTAACATAGCCTAACCGTGGCATACTACCGGAACCTAACCTAACCTAACCTAACCTAACCTAACCTAACCTACCGAGACCTAACCGGGGCAGACTACCGGGACCTAACCTAACATAACAGAACCGGGGCAGACTACCGGGACCTAACCGGGGCAGACTACCGGGACCTAACCTAACATAACAGAACCGGGGCAGACTACCGGGACCTAACCGGGGCAGACTACCGGGACCTAACCTAACATAACAGAACCGGGGCAGACTACCGGGACCTAACCGGGGCAGACTACCGGGACCTAACCTAACATAACAGAACCGGGGCAGACTACCGGGACCTAACCGGGGCAGACTACCGGGACCTAACCGGGGCAGACTACCGGGACCTAACCTAACATAACAGAACCGGGGCAGACTACCGGGACCTAACCGGGGCAGACTACCGGGACCTAACCTAACATAGCCTAACCGTGGCATACTACCGGAACCTAACCTAACCTTACCTAACCTACCGAGACCTAACCGGGGCAGACTACCGGGACCTAACCTAACATAACAGAACCGGGGCAGACTACCGGGACCTAACCGGGGCAGACTACTGGGACCTAACCTAACATAACAGAACCGGGGCAGACTACCGGGACCTAACCGGGGCAGACTACCGGGACCTAACCTAACATAGCCTAACCGTGGCATACTAACCTAACCTAACCTAACCTAACCTAACCTAACCCCTAACCTGCTGCCCCGCTACCCCGCTGCCCCGCCGCCCCGCCCCGCTGCCCCGCCGCACTGCCCCGCCACCGCCCGGCTGTCGCCCCGCTGCCCCGCCGCCCCGCTGCCCCGCCGCCCCGCTGCCCTGCTGCCCCGCCACCCTGTCCCAATGCCCCGCTGCCCCGCTGTCCAGCCCCGCCGCCCCACTGCCCCGCCCCGCTGCCCCGACGCCCCGCTGCCCCGCCGCCCCGCTA
>JAWZYT010003894.1:10000-20000 GCA_034508575.1 Petrolisthes manimaculis | reverse complement strand
GTAATTCAAAATATCATAAAACGGAAAGAAAATTGAATGTATTTGAATTTTAGGAGTAACTAGTTTACTCCAAAGTTCTCGAGACAACAGGATTACTAATGAATTCTAATGGTAACACTGTTTCCTTGGACCTACAGGATGAAACCATTTACTTCAATAATTAGACTCGTATCTCTATAGGAATAGCAGTGCTATCCTATTTAAGATAATTACTCTAGATTACCGTAATTTGGGGTAATTTAAGGTAAAGTTTGGACAATCTAAGGTAATAGTTATCGATTCTTCCGTAATTACATGGGTATTCGTAAAAGAAAAATGCATTGCTATAAAAAACTATTATAATTACATAAAATTATCGTGTGTCAAGGGTTAAAAATATATGAAAATGATGAGGTAGTTGAGGATTTAAGGAAATTTGTCTCCATCTAAGGTAATGTTCAACCCAGTATTTAAGGTAATACCATAAATACTTTTATGAGAATAGAATCAGTTTAGAATTAACTCCGTGGGGTAAAGACGTGGTAGAAGTTGTTCATAATTATTTTATTGTCAAGTAAGTTTATATAAGTTTATAGTAATGTGTTTAATTAACTATGTGTCTGTGTATATGTACTGAAAAAAACATATAAAGAAGTGAAGTATTATTATTATTATTATTATTATTATTATTATTATTATTATTATTATTATTATTATTATCATTATTATTATTATTATCATTATCATTATTATTATTATTATTATTATTATTATTATTATTATTATTATTATTATTATCATTATTATCATTATTATTATTATTATCATTATTATTATTATTATTATTATTATCATAATTACTATCATTATTATTATCATTATTATTATCATCATTACTATCATTATTATTATCATTATTATTATTATCATTATTATTATTATTATCATTATTATTATTATTATTATTATCATTATTATTATTATCATTATTATTATTATTATCATTATTATTATTATTATTATTATCATTATTATTATTATTATTATTATCATTATTATTATTATTATTATTATTATCAGTATCATTATTATTATTATTATCATCATTATTATTATTATCATCATAAATATTATTATTATTATTATCATTATTATTATTATTATTATTATTATTATCATTATTATTATCATTATTATTATTATCATTATTATTATTATTATCATTATTATTATTATTATTATTATCATTATTATTATTATTATTATTATTATCATTATTATTATTATTATTATTATCAGTATCATTATTATTATTATTATCATCATTATTATTATTATCATCATAAATATTATTATTATTATTATTATTATTATTATTATTATTATTAATTTCTTTCTTTTCAACAGGTCAACTCAGCTAGTACTACTGCGGCGGGGCAGCGGGATGCGGGGCAGCGGGGCGGGGCAGTGGGGCGGCGGGGCTTGACAGCGGGGCAGCGGGGCGTCGGGGCGGGGTGGCGGGGCAGCGGGGCGTCGGGGCAGTTGCGGGGCGGGGCGTCGGGGCAGCGGGGCGGGGCAGCGGGGCGGGGCGGCGGGGCACCGGGGCGTCGGGGCAGCGGGGCGGGGCAGTGGGGCGGCGGGGCTGGACAGCGGGGCGTCGGGGCAGTGGGGCAGGGTGGCGGGGCAGCGGGGCGGCAGGGCAGCGGGGCAGCGGGGTGACAGCCGGGCGGCGGCGGGGCAGTGGGGCAGGGCAGTGGGGCGGGGCAGCGGGGCGGGGCGGCGGGGCAGCGGGGCAGCAGGTTAGGGGTTAGGTTAGGTTAGGTTAGGTTAAGGGTTAGGTTAGGTTAGGTTAGGTTAGGTTAGGTTAAGGGTTAGGTTAGGTTAGGTTAGGTTAGGTTGGGTTAGGTTAGGTTAGGTTAGGTTAGGTTAGGTTAGGTTAAGGGTTAGGTTAGGTTAGGTCCCGGTAGTATACCACGGTTAGGCTATGTTAGGTTAGGTCCCGGTAGTCTGCCCCGGTTAGGTCCCGGTAGTCTGCCCCGGTTCTGTTATGTTAGGTTAGGTCCCGGTAGTCTGCCCCGGTTAGGTCCCGGTAGTCTGTCCCGGTTGTGTTATGTTAGGTTAGGTCCCGGTAGTCTGCCCCGGTTAGGTCCCGGTAGTCTGTCCCGGTCCTGTTATGTTAGGTTAGGTCCCGGTAGTTTGCCCCGGTTAGGTCTCGGTAGGTTAGGTTAGGTTAGGTTAGGTCCCGGTAGTCTGCCCCGGTTAGGCTATGTTAGGTTAGGTCCCGGTAGTCTGCCCCGGTTAGGCTATGTTAGGTTAGGTCCCGGTAGTTTGCCCCGGTTAGGTCCCGGTAGTCTGTCCCGGTCCTGTTATGTTAGGTTAGGTCCCGGTAGTCTGCCCCGGTTAGGTCCCGGTAGTCTGTCCCGGTTGTGTTATGTTAGGTTAGGTCCCGGTAGTCTGCCCCGGTTAGGTCCCGGTAGTCTGCCCCGGTTCTGTTATGTTAGGTTAGGTCCCGGTAGTCTGCCCCGGTTAGGTCCCGGTAGTCTGTCCCGGTTAGGTCCCGGTAGTCTTCTGTGGTCTAGGTTAGGTTAGGTAATACTACTACTACTACTAATATTACTACTACTACTAATACTACTACTACTAATACTAATAGGAAGAGGTTAGGTTAAATAAGGCTTGGTTTGGTTAGGCTGTCGAGAAGAAGCCCAAATTTTTTTTTATTTCGCCTCTAAATCCAAAAAATGGCCCCCCCAAGCCCTTGTTTTACCCTCCCCCACCCCACCAACCACCCCGGCGGCTTACGACCTTATATATATTCGACAAAAATCGCCAACACCCCCATTTTAGCCAATCACAACTCACCTTGGGGCTACAAAACATTGGTAACACTGCTTCTACCCTTCACACTTGGGCTACAGGTGGCTAGTGGTGGCTACAACACCATGGCAACACTGCATTTACACATTCGAGTCATTTTCACTTTTCATCTACTATATTGCACACCTTTATACTTCACTTTAATCTACATCATTTTTAATACTACTATTTCACTTTTAGTACACTTTATTTGCTTTCAACGGCATTATTTTCATTTCATTTCATTGCAAATGTTTCTTTGTTTACATGGGTGTGTGAGAGAGAAAGAGAGAGAGAGTCGTAAGTATAGCCAGAACAAAAGTCTCAATTGGCAATACTACTACTACTACTACTACTACTACTACTACTACTACTACTACTAATAATAATAATAATAATAATAATAATAATAATATATAATAATGAATAATTTCTAATCTATATATCTAATATATAATAGCATGGTGTATGTAAACACGTTTTCTTTAGTGGTAGAAACGGGATAGAAAATTGGTTCAGTTCATCCCTATATAAGTCAGATTTCACTGCCTGCCTGCCTACCTGCCTGACTGCCTGCCTGACTGTCTGCCTGCCTGACTGTCTGCCTGCCTGCCTACCTGCCTGCCTGCCTACCTGCCTGCCTGCCTACCTACCTGCCTGCCTGCCTCCCTACCTACCTACCTACCTGCCTGCCTCCCTACCTGCCTGCCTGCCTCCCTACCTGCCTGTCTGCCTTCCTGCCTGTTAAAACACGTTTTTTTGGCCCAAAAAGTCGATTTGTGCATGCATCTTCGATACCCGTTTATATCCCAAATTTAGCCTAAAAACACCGAAAAATCGAGTTTTTTGGGTCTCAGAAGCGATTTGTACTGTGCTAGAAAAATTTCAATTTTCAGGCAAAAAAAATGCTAAAACACGTTTTTTTGGCCCAAAAAGTCGATTTGTGCATGCATCTTCGATACCCGTTTATATCCCAAATTTAGCCTAAAAACACCGAAAAATCGAGTTTTTTGGGTCTCAGAAGCGATTTGTACTGTGTTAGAAAAATTTCAATTTTCAGGCAAAAAAAATGCTAAAACACGTTTTTTTGGCCCAAAAAGTCGATTTGTGCATGCATCTTCGATACCCGTTTATATCCCAAATTTAGCCTAAAAACACCGAAAAATCGAGTTTTTTGGGTCTCAGAGGCGATTTGTACATGTCTACACTGTTCTAGAAAAAATTCAATTTTCACGCAAAAAAAATGCTAAAACACGTTTTTTGGGCTAAAAAAGTCGATTTGTGCATGCATCTTCGATACCCGTTTATATCCCAAATTTAGCCTAAAAACACCGAAAAATCGAGTTTTTTGGGTCTCAGAAGCAACAGGGTTCAATGGGAATATATAATAGATAGATAGATAGATAAATAGATAGATAGATTGATAGATAGATAGATAGATAGATAGATAAATAGATAGATAGATAGATTGATAGATAGATAGATAGATAAATAGATAGATAGATAGATTGATAGATAGATAAATAGATAGATAGATAGATAGATAGATAGATAGATAGATAGATAGATAGATAGATAGATAGATTTATGTAGACAATTATTTGTAGAGAGAATATTTATTTTTATTTATTTTTATTATGTATGTGTGTGTGTATGTGTGTATGTATATGTATGTGTATGTGTGTATGTATATGTATGTATCTATGTGTATGTGTGTATGTATATGTATGTATGTATGTATATGTATGTATGTGTGTATGTATATGCATGTATGTATCTATGTGTATGTGTGTATGTATATGTATGTATCTATGTGTGTATGTATGTATGTATCCACGTGCATGGGTGTGTGTTTGTGTGTATGTATATGTTTGTATATATGTATACCTGTGTGTGTTTATGTATGTATGTGTATGTTTGTATGTATTATTATTATTAATTTCCCTTTAATTAAAATAAAAATAAAAATAAAATAGTCTTCCATAAAAATATCTGATAATTATTACGTTTTCTATGACAAAAAAATAAAAGAAAACCAATAAAATACTCGGGAATTTAAGGCCAAACTTTGGTAAAATAAGAATGAAAAAGCCTAATTTTCTATAAAAAAATTTTGTTGTTGTTGCCAAATTAAGTGTTTTTCTCGCTAATTTGGCTTTTAAGGCCAAATTTTGTTGTTTTCTTAATAATTTGGCTTTTTTAGGCCAAAAATAGATAGATAGATAGATAGATAGATAGATAGATAGATAGATAGATAGATAGATAGATAGATAGATAGATAGATAGATAGATATCACCATATTAAATAATTCCTTGGGGTATTATTGAGATAGATAGATAGATAGATAGATAGATAGATAGATAGATAGATAGATAGATAGATAGATAGATAGATAGATAGATAGATAAATAGATAGATAGATATCACCATATTAAATAATTCCTAGGTGTATTATTGAGATAGATAGATAGATAGATAGATAGATAGATAGATAGATAGATAGATAGATAGATAGATAGATAGATAAATTGATAGATAGATAGATGGAAAGGTAGATAGATAGATAAATAGATAGATAGATAGAATATTTTTATTTTTATTTTTTATTATGTATGTGTGTATGTATTATGTATATGTATGTGTATGTGTGTATGTATATGTATGTATCTATGTGTATGTATGTATATATGTATATGTATGTATGTATGTGTATGTGTGTATGTATATGTATGTATGTATGTGTGTATGTATATGTATGTATGTATGTGTGTATGTATATGTATGTATGTATGTGTGTATGTATATGTATGTATCTATGTTTGTATGTGTGTATGTATATGTATGTATGTATGTGTATGTGTGTATGTATATGTATGTATGTATGTGTATGTGTGTATATGTATATGTATGTATGTATGTGTATGTGTGTATGTATATGTATGTATCTATGTGTATGTGTGTATATGTATATGTATGTATGTATGTGTATGTGTGTATGTATATGTATGTATGTATGTGTGTATGTGAGATAACCCTAAGGGGTGAGAGGATGGAGGAAGTGAAGGAGTTTAAGTACCTGGGGACAGTTATGTGTAAACATGGGAGTATGGAAGGAGAAATTAGGGAGAGAGCAGTGAAGGGTAGACAGGTCATAGGAGCACTGGGGAAGATAATGAAGGGTAGAAGTGTGAGTATGGATGTGAAAAGGGGACTACGAAATAGTATAATCTTGCCAACACTGACGTATGCGTCGGAGACCTGGACATGGAGTAGGGCTCATCAGTCTAGAATAGGTGCTGTGGAAATGAGTTATCTGAGAGGTGCATGTGGACTGACAAGGTGGGATGGAGAAAGTAATGAGAGTGTGTATAGGAGATGTGGTATGAGTGAGAAGGCAATTGGTATTGAGTGTGGAGTGGTTGAGAGAGTGAAACGTAATACTTTGAGGTGGTTTGGACATGTAGAGAGAATGCAAGGTGAGGAGTTTGTAAAGAAGGTGTATGGAAGTGAAGTTGAGGGATGTGGTGTGAGAGGCAGACCACCAGTAAGATGGCAGAACAGAGTGGAAGAGTATGTAAAGGAGAGAAACATGAGGGGGAGGGGAGGGCTTGAACAAGTAAGGAGGGAGTGTGAGAACAGGGAAGACTGGAGACTTTTCTGCCGTGGCCACCCCCTTCGGGGGAGTTCCCGGAGGGAACGAGGCGTCAGAGCTATAGATAAATGGATAGATAAGTTGCTTAGTCATGCAATGAAGATATGGGAAAGTGTGGTGGAAGCTAGACTGAGAAGAGAAGTGAGGATTTGTGAGGAGCAATTTGGTTTCATGCCAGGAAGCACTACAGATGCAATATTTGCCTTGAGAATGGCGATGGAGAAGTACAGAAGGAGTTGCACTGTGTGTTTGTAGACTTGGAGAAGGCTTATGACAGGGTGCCAAGAGAGGAGTTATGGTATTGTATGAGGAAGTCAGGAGTGGCAGAGAAGTATGTGAGGGTGGTCAAGGACATGTATGACGATAGTGAAACTGTAGTGAGGTGTGCAGCAGGAACGACTAAGGGGTTCAGGGTGGAGGTGGGTTTACACCAAGGATCCACTCTGAGCCCATTCTTGTTTGCAATGGTGATGGACAGACTGACTGATGAGGTTAGACAGGAGTCCCCATGGACAATGATGTTTGCGGACGACATTGTGATATGTAGTGAGAGCCGGGAGGAAGTTGAGGTAGAACTGGAGATGGAGATATGCACTGGAGAGGAGGGGAATGAAAGTGTGGATTGTGTCATCTCTGAAACTATTTAAAAGTAATTCAGATAAGCCGAAAATAAAGAGGTTAATAAAATAATCACAATGGGATAATAATTACTCTATGAAATCGACCACAGTTGCTTCGGGAAAATGCCTTAAAGTAATTAAACAAAACATTATATAGGCCTATGACTTACAGCTCAATCACACCTAGTTGGCATAAATTGGAAAATGGGGGGCTACAATAGTACACACAGTTATAGGCCAAAATGAATTATCTCAATATCAACAACTTTTATCCAATTTAGTCACTACAAATCTATGTGTTCGCCAGTCACTATATAATATTATAGTATACTTGTATATATAGAAAGAGAGGAAACAACAAGCATTGCTGGATGAAGTTTTAATAACAGAACATAACTTTTAATACTTTTGTTGAACTATAGTACAACATATTTCTTGAGACGCTTGATCCATTCTTCTTTACTCGTTCTTATACTTATGTAATGGCAAAATGCTCGTCAATAGATCTTGAATAATCACAGGCACTTCAGAGATGTCAAACTGTTCTTCATTATTGGGACATGACAGGACACCATTGAGTATTGACACCAGAGCATCATCCACAGCTTGGTACAGTATAGGGACGAGTTCAAGAGCACTTCTAGGTAGTCTATGATGTCTGGTCCAAACGAGGAAAGTACAATGTTGATGAGTTGTCCCTGGTCTGTTCCTTCGTTCAGACCGTCAAATTGAACCTGTTGGAAGAGAAGGCTGATTCATTGATTTTGTAAGATTGACCGGTTGATCTTGGAAGAGAAGGAAATGTCATTAATTACAGGTCCCATTTCACAGTTAATGCCATATTATAATAATTATAAGGCTGCTTCCTTCTCAGCCACTCATTAACTATTTTCAAGTTTCAAACTCACCATCATGACTATTACACCCTAATCCTTAATCCTCCCACTTAGCACCACTCCCTAATCCTTAATCCTCCCACTTAGCACCACCATTAACCTTTCTCTTGCCCTCACCTCCATCAATTTTGTTGTACTGTACATACAACACATACCAATGTATGCATGTAAATTACTACAATTCATTTTTATCATTCATCATGTAAATATCATCCTCATAATCAATTATATTGTAATATGTATATTTTCAGCTTTCGGGCTGCCATCCCCTAAATAAACCGTTTATTATTATTATTATTATTATTATTATTATACTTAGTAACCACCTCCACTTCTTCACTACTGTACTGTACTGTATATATATATGTATGTTCATTAACACATAAAATACCACGTGGGACTGGCCAGCAGTATCTGTAGTTCTATTCTTAGGGTGTCTACCAACACTTACTTGCGACGCAGCTCCCATTGTACAAGGGCTTGAAGGGATCCCAGGTAAAGTCAATGGTGATATCCAGGTTGATGAAGCCCAAGCTGAAGTGATGAGAAGAAAAATATAGGCTACAGGATTATTCCCAAGACATAATTCTCATTGTTTGTATTGGAAGGCGACCCGGGCTACTATAACTGACAGTATACAGTCCCGAGGTTAAGATATTAAAAATAATAATAATAATAATAAATAAAAAATAATAAATCCATCATCACACACACTCACCTCATTGGACCCTCTCCATTGAAGGGAAGGTTCAGGAGATGGCCGGCAGCGTTGTAGGTTCCCACGTCGAGGTAGAGCTTGTTGAACTTCATACGGAAAGTCTGGAAATCCTGCCTATTCGCTTGAAATCCTTCACTAGTGTGGGTAAATTCAGTCACGTCGATGTTGCTGATGCCACGTATGTTGAGGTCAGAGAGAGCGAGCGAAACACTGGGGAACAGAAAGAAGTGGTAACAGTTAATTAAGGGATCCTGCATGTGGTGTCGTCAGAAAATTGAAGATATATGACTCCTTCAAATATTGCCACGAAACATAACTCACTGAAGGAGTTTGTTTTGTGGCATGGTTAGGAGGAATCAGAAGCCTCCAATTTTTACACACGATCACAGGGTCCATAATAGAAGTAGGCCTAAGTGTAGAGTAGCTCGGGACAGATCAGTGAGTCCAAAATTTGTATCCAGGTGTTGTTGAAGTTTCGAATCATTTGACCTACTAGTGAACCAATTACAACTCTTATCCTGTTGCATATTTGCATAAACTTGCTTAATTAATACTCGATCCGCGGCTATACGAAGCAACCCTGGATATATATTTTGGATCGCGACTGTACATAAAATGATGCAACAAGAACAGTGAGATGAATTGAGTAAAATAAATAAATAAATGAGCGTAAAATGAGGAGAATCTGTCTAATAAAGGGAGGCCCACTGCACTGCACCACAACAAAACATCCCATATGATAACTTGAGTCTGCATGGCTATTATAATTATAATCTTAATATATTATAATATTATAATCTTAACACTCTCGGTCATCATTAAAAGTGACTAAAATTCTTGCCATTTATGTATCCATTTATTGCAATGCAAGTATGGCATTGAAAAACGATTTAGAACGGCACAAACCCAATTAAATTTATTCTCTCGCCTTGAAAAATGACTTAGAACGGCACAAAACATTAAATTTATTCAGTCCAATGGTGGTATTCAGTCCCGTGTTGAAAAAATGACCTACTCGAGTGCCAGGCTGGGAACACAACTTTATTACAGTATACTCAGTTTATTTTTACTCACCTGTATTGGTCATCCCCGTTGATGTTGAGAGGCGGTAAGGCTGGGATGTGTAAGTCCTCAAACTGACTCAGAAACTCAGACAGTTGGCTTTCTATTACACCTTCAAATATTCTGGTATCAGGTTCACTCTCCACAGACTCGACAAATTCTTCAGAAGAGTCACCTGTTAAGGCAAAACCACACTGTGAGTTTACCTCCTCTTTA
>JAWZYT010003894.1:2500-5000 GCA_034508575.1 Petrolisthes manimaculis | reverse complement strand
CGCTCACACGAGAAAGTACCCTTCATTCCTCACTTAATTTCTCGGCAACGGAGAGTTGTAGAGAGCTGAGGTTGGTTTTATTGGAAAGAGGAAGAGTTGATGGTGCTAACAAGATCAAATTTAAGTTGTTCAGTATCGTAGTTTAGACGTACAGAGTAAGTGGAATAGAGCGATTTTGGAAAAATCGGCCAAAAGCGCCCGGACAGGCAGTAGGGAAAGTAAGACTAGCCCCGGACTGACAAAATGGCTATCCATAGTTATCCCGTCGCGGAGGGGTTAAATAATTCCTAGGGGTATTATTGAGATAGATAGATAGATAGATAGATAGATAGATAGATAGATAGATGTGTATGTGTGTATGTATATGTATGTATGTTTGTATGTATGTATATATGTATCCACGTGTATGGGTGTGTGTTTGTGTGTATGTATATGTTTGTATATATGTATACCTGTGTGTGTTTATGTATGTATGTGTATGTTTGTATGTATTATTATTATTATTTTCCCTTTAATTAAAATAAAAATAAAAATAAAATAGTCTCCCATAAAAATATCTGATAATTATTACGTTTTTTATGACAAAGAAATAAAAGAAAACCAATAAAATACTCGGGAATTTAAGGATAAACTTTTGTAAAATAAGAATGAAAAATTTGGCATTAAAACGGATATTCTCACTAATTTGGATTTTTAGGCCAAATTGGTTGTTTTATAACTAATTTGGCTTATTTAGGGCAAATTTGATGTCTTCCTCTGTAATTTGGCCTTTTCGGCCAAATTTCGGCTCAAATAACATAAATTTGGCCTATAAAGTCTAGGGGAATTTCCATAAAGTCTACGGGATTTACACGCCAACCTAAACTCACCCTTAACTTTTTATTAGAGTTTACCCTTTAATTAACACGTTTTCTTTGGTCGTCTTTATATGGTTTGGTTTTCTATGGTTTATTAATTATAGGAGAAACTATTTTATTTTTATCATTATTTTTTACGTGAGATTTTTTTATGGGTACATTATTATTCATTTATTTTTATTATTTATTTATATTGTATCTTTATTTATATACATACATACATATATACATACATACGTAAATACATACATACACACATACATAGGATAATAATGAAAGGGTAATTTTAATTTATATATTATTATTATTATTATTATTATTATTATTATTATTATTATTGTTATTATTATTATTATTATTATTATTATTATTATTATTATTATTATTATTATTATTATTATTATTATTATTATTATTATTATTATTATTATTATTATTATTGTTATTATTATTATTTATATGGATATTAAAACACAATATTATTATTATTATTTATTATTTATTATTATTATTACAATTATTATTATTATGTGTTTTATAACTAAATGGAATATTGAATCTTAATATTATTATTATTAATACTATTCTTATATATATTTTATTATTAGCATATATATATTTTATTATTATTATTATTGTTATTATATATATAATATTATAATTAAAATTAAAATTATTATTATTATTAATAATATTAATAATAATAATAATAATAATTTTTAAATGACATACAGACCGACAAAAAAAGTTGAACCCTTAAAAATATATATATATAAATTCTTAACATTAACATTAGGTTTTAAATTGACATACAGACAGACAAAAAAAAAATTTCAACCTACAAGTAAAAATTCCTTATAATAATAATAATAATATTTTGGGGGGTTTAAATTAATTATTTCAAAATATTTTTTACAAAAGTTTAATTTTGGGGGGTTCTATTGGTCGTAGGGGGTTCAGATAGGGTTCATTATTTTGAAGCTAATTAAATTCCCCACATGATGAGACTATCCAGAAGGTTCTATCTCATTCCTAAAGGGTTCAAAAATAGGTTCAAATTTGGCTTATAATTATTTTTACACCTATATTTGAGTTGAGTGCATGGCAGGAGATGCACACACACATACACACACCTACCACATTCTCAGGTTACTACGAGCACACACACATACACACACACATATACACACACATACATAATACCCCACACTACCTCATACCCCTACCCTTCAATATACCCTACATACACCCCTCCCCCCCCCCACCTGCTACCTACCCCACTACCAGGTCTGCTTGACAAAAGATCTATAATATTCCCATTGGCACCTCTGATTCCCCATGTCTAGTGAAAATTCCCCAGAGTTGGCAACACTTATAGAGAAAAAAATGTTGGCTGAAAATTACTGTTTGAATGGCAGTCCATAAATGTGGTTACTGAGTTGACTACCCCTCCCCCCTACCCCCCATTAGGGGAATATGGGGGGGGTGTAGGGGGTGTATTAGGGGGTATGGGGGAGGGGGTGTAGGGGTGGTAGCTTCGAAGCTGATTCACTTATTCGAAGCTGGTTCATTCTAAGCTACCACCCCTACACCCCTCCCCCATACCCCCTAATACACCCTCCCCTCCCCCCCCATATTCCCCT
>JAWZYT010003893.1:60000-64891 GCA_034508575.1 Petrolisthes manimaculis | reverse complement strand
AAATAGGTAGGTGGGTAGGTAGGTAGGTAGGTAAGTAAGTAAGTAGGTATGTAGGTAGGTAGGTAGGTAGGTAGGTAGGGAGGTAGGTAGGGAGGGAGGTAGGTAGGGAGGTAGGTAGGTAGGTAGGTAGGTAGGTAGGTAGGTAGGTAGGTAGGTAGGTAGGTAGGTAGGTAGGTAGGTAGGTAGCCAGGTGGGTGCATGGGTGGGTGGGTAGATAGGTGAGTTAGTGTGTAAGAGAAGGCAGGAAGGAAGAGAGGTGATGGAGAGAGGGAGGAAGAGAGGTGATGTAGAGAGGGAGGAAAGGAGGGAGGAAGAGAGGTGATGTAGAGAGGTAATGGAGAGAGGGAGGAAAGGAGACAGGAACAGTTTAAAAGTAGGAAGGTAGCAAGGGTGGAAGGAAGATGGAAAGGAAGGTGAGGTGGGAAGGTGAAGTGGAAAGGGTAGTGGGAAGGAAGGTAAGGTAGGAAGGGAGGAAGGAATGGCTTGAAGGTAGATGAGGTAGAAGGATAAGTAGATGAGGTAGAAGGATAAGCAGGTAAGGCAGGTACTCAGTGATGCGAGTGACATAGTGAGGAAGGCTGATGAGGCCGGAAGGTTGGTGAGCAGATAAATGAAGATGGGACGAGGTGAGGCAGGTATAGAAGGAGGTGAGACAGAAGGGGACCAAAGCTTACATATATATATATATATATATATATATATATATATATATATATATATATATATATATATATATATATATATATATATATATACAAGCACTGGGCTTCACCCACCACGGCTTCGCCGTGGGTGCTTTTGCCTGCGGCGCTGCTCGCTCCGCTCGCACCTCACTGCGCTCGGTCCCCTCTCGCCGCTCTCTTCGCTCGCCGCATCCCCGTCGTTTTTTAATAGTTAGTTTTTTTAATCGTTTTTTTAATAATATATATATATTTTTTTTTTATTATTTTTTTTTTCTAATAATTAACTTTTTATTATTATTATTATTATTATTATTATTATTATTATTATTATTATTATTATTATTTTTATTTTTATTTTTTTTCGTCGTCGCTGCCGCCGTCTTACTGCTTACTTATTATTATTAAGTGAGTCAGGTTGAATCAGCATTAGTCACAATAATATCACACAACACAATAATAACTCTCAAAACTGCTAAAGGTTTGCAGGGGAGGTGGCGGAGTGGTTAGTGTTCTGGACTCATAGCCTAAAGGTCGGGAGATCGATCCTCTCAGAATATTTACTCTTCCGATTTGAGTTTGAGGCACTAACTATAAGGCCACTGAACGTCGTAAAACACACTCACTGGTACCATAACAGCTGCAGTATTTGGGAATTACCCTCACTTCCCTCTCTCTGTGGCTGGGTACCAGTTCGGAAGTCGTGACGTTTGTGTGTGAGCAGCAGTTGATCTGGGCCACGATAACGGGCTTGATTAAGCCTAAGTTTAGTGTCAGAACATATAAAAAACAAAAAACAAAAAATCTGGAGTCCACTGAAGCCTCCATATTTGGTCACCAAACAAATTGCTTCGGGATGGAGTTAATAAGCACAATTTGACGATATCAGGAACTTCCAATTCACAAATATTTTAGTCGCTCTAATATTTTCCAGTATCCTAGCCATTCATAATATCCGAAATATATTATGATATACAGTATTGTGTGGATATATATATATATATATATATATATATATATATATATATATATATATATATATATATATATATATATATATATATATATATATATATATATATATATATATATATATATATATATATATATATATATATATATATGTACTGTACATAAATAATATGTGCACTAGAACATAAATAAATAATGTATAAACACTTCATTATGAATATAGTTAGTGTGTGTTGGTACAAAGTGAGGTCAGGTCAGGTCAGGTCACCAGGGTGAGGAGGGACATTTGCCAGGGAGAAATTTTACCCGAGTAACATTTTATAAGGACACATTTTACACAGCCACTAATATATTTTTGGCTACATTATTGGAGGCGAAATTTTTCTCTTGGGAGGCAATAGCAGAGGAAAACATGCCACCACCCACCTTCGATATTAACACTCAGGCTTCATCACACACACGCTGCACGAAAATATCTGAGAGGTTTTTTTTTTTGTTTATTTCGTAAGGAGTTTGTGGCAAATTTGAAGTTAATCATTCCTCCAAACTACGTCGGAAAATGAAATATTTTGACTTTAAATGAGGTAACGAGTTTCTTGATGCAGTTTTGTGGAAGCAGTTACCTTCACTTTCCCAAAAGAGATTCAGGCCTTTTTTAACATCACCGTATGGTCTGAAATGAGTTTAGGGGCAACATAGGCGATGCCCAAATAGGTAAATATAGGTGTGTACAATCTATTTAAGAGGGAAAAGTACAGTGTTGGGAATTTTGGAGCAACTTGATTCCTCTTAGATTTAGACGACATGTAAAAAACAAAGTGTAGATATTTAACAACAGGACATACATACTATTACTAAGTTAACTCATAGTGATATTGGGGTAGATTTGAAACGCCTGTGAACACTTTATAATTAACTATAACTTACTATATCTAACTTTATAACTATAAGTAACTATAACTCACTTTATAACTAAATATAACTAACTGTACACTTTAATATAACTAACTGTATAACAAATTATAAATAACTCTATAACAAACAAGAACAGACTGTACAACTAACTAAAACTGTATAATTAAATATAACTGTATATAACTATAACTAACTGTATAACGAACTATAACTGCATAACAAATTATAACTAACAGTTTAACTAATTATAACTATACCTGTATAACTAACTAGATATTACACTCTAGATAATTAGGTGGTTGGGTACAATTTCCACACAAGTTTTTTTTTCTTCCTATATAAATCACAACATTATAAAACTAAATAGGTTACGGTATATCGAGGGAAAAACGCTGAGGGGGAGAAATCGTGTTAGCATGGAAATTAACACATTATATTTCTCTTTCCAGAATCTGAAGGCAGTGAGGAGGGAAGACCACGAGGAAGAGGAAGAGAAAGCCAGAGGAAGAGGAAGAAGCGATAACACAGGACACGAAAATATGGAGTACCGGTATTCGAAGTGATAGTGGATATATTAAAAAAAAATAAAAAAAAATAATAGTAACTTGGACAAGAAAAAAATTCGAGTAGTGTAGAATTTTTTTTAGGAGTGGCGTTAGAGATAGACGACAGCTTAAGGAACAAGAAAGTGTATGAGGAACCGAGATTAAAAGCGCAGGCGTGACATACTTGAAAGAGCTGGGCAAGAAACTGAGCGAAAATTATCGGAAAAATATGAAGTGACAGACGAGAGGAGAAGCGGAAACAAAAGAAGAAGAAAATGAAAGGAGTGAGGGCAAGGCTGGATACGATAGCATAAAAACAAGAGACAAGCAGACAGACAGAAGGACAGACAGACAGAGACGGAAGGAAGGAAGGAAAGGAGGAAAAGAAGGGAGGGCGGCGAGAGGGAGGACGGAAGATGTGAAATACGTCACAGTCAGAGTAAAAAGTGTCTATAAATCAAAGTCGTGGAAGAATAAAGGCGGGAATGGGATGCCAGAGAGATAGGAACTAAGATAAGGAGACACGGAATAAAGAAGCAAATGAAGGAAAGAAGACGAGAGAGGGCAAGAAACAATAATAAAAATAATTAAGGAAAAATAATCCAAGATAAGAATGAATGGAATTGTACTGCTGAAATATAACATCCAGTGAAGAGAAGCTAAGGAAGGAAGTGAATGAAGAAAAGGAAAGCAAAACTAAAAGAAAGAAGGAAGAAGGAAGACTGAATAAATGGAAGGAAGCTTTATTAGATGATTAATTAAGGTGAGGGAAGGAACAGGTGTTGAACACAAGAAAACAATTGACAAGAACAAGGAAGTGAAAGGCTAAAAGATCAAAGAAGGCTAAAGGTCAAATCAAGTCAAGTGAGGTGATATCTCCTTTAGGTGAGGTCAGTTCCCGACGAGGTAATAATATCATCTTGTACAAATAAAGGTTGAAGGGAGGGAAGGGCAGGGGGCTGGGGATGGCAGGGCCGGCGGGATGAGGGGTGTGGCATGATCTGTAGGACCGTGGCCACTCCTCCCGAAGGATGGAGGAGGACGTGGATGAAGGCAGCCCAGGCGTCCTCAACACCAGCAGTCATCAACATCATCAACAACATCAACATCATACCAGCAGGGCACCACCGGGGAACACTACTGCAGGAGATCAAGGCGGCCACAAGAGCACCAAGAAGGCCAGCCCCGACAACCACCACCGCACGAACAACACACACGAGAACAACTTTGAGAACCACCACAGAGAAAGTCCAACCAACACCCAAGAAAATTCTGACGAGCCGGGTCATCCTTCTTCAGGGGTTCACCGAGAGACTCCCAACAACAACAACAACAATAATAACAACAACAACACCATCAGCACTTCCCAGACGGTGGCCTCGGGGAAGTGCCAGGAGAGGGAAAGTACCGATCAGAGTGACGAGGGGGTCAATCAGAGTAGAGAGAAGAACGACTCGACCACCACCACCACCACCACCACCATGTCTTCCCCTGACGTGATCCCCTGTCCCCAAAAAGTGTCCCTCAGTCACACCAACTCTCCTGTACCTCCTCCTCCTACTGCTACTGCTTCTTTGGCCTCACCTTCAGACAACAACACAACAGACTCGACCCCTCTTCTTCCTTCTCCTTCTTCTCTTCCACTTGTCCCCAACTCGTCCTCACCTCCCGTCGTTGGCAACTCGTCCCCGTCTGTACCCAACTCGTCTCCCTTTGCCCTTAACTGGTCACCGGGGGATGCTGGGTCGCCCTGTGCTGCCTTCGTCAACTCGTTCCCAG
>JAWZYT010003893.1:12500-55000 GCA_034508575.1 Petrolisthes manimaculis | reverse complement strand
CTTCCCCTCCGACCTGACCCCTCCCAGTGACCGTGGCTCCAACTTTGATCTAACAGAGGTGCAGGTACAGTCCTACCTCGATCGACACCCACACGTGGTCGAGAGGTGGCTACGGGAACACTCACCTCTTGCTGTGAGTTGAGATGGTGTGGTGTGGTTGTGGTGAGGTGAGGGTGGTTGTGGGTTAATAGTGGTGGTGGTAGTGATTTTGGATGTGGGGGTGGTGATCATGTGGTGGTAGTAGGGGTAGTTGGGTAGTCTATGGTAGTGATTGAATGTGGTGGTAGTTGTGGTAGGGGTTGTAATGGTTGTGGTTGTGATAGTAGTGGTAGTGCTGGTAGTATCAATAGACGTATGTATGTGGGTATCGTTAGTGGCATAGTACTTGTAACAGTAGTGATAGTTGTGGTAGTTTTATAAAATGTTTTAAATAAGAGGATAGTATACTTTTCATAGACTGGAGCGCCTTGATTCCTCCAGAGTATGCCAGGAAACAGACCCATGTAGATGAATGAAGAAAAAATAATTGTATCCTGTTGCCTGGAAAAGTTTGGAGGAATCATTTTGCTCCAGATTCACCCCCCGAAAAAATGTGCTAATAATAATAATAATAATAATAATAATAATAATAATAATAATAATAATAATAATAATAATAATAATAATAATAATAATAATAATAATAATAATAATAATAATAATAATAATAATAATAATAATATACCCCTTTAACCCATCTTCTCTCTCCCCTCCCCCACCCCCTCCCCCTCCCCCTACAGGCGTTCCGGAAGGTGCGTGGGCGTGGAGGAGGAGAGACGCCCTCATCAGCCACGCCCACTGAGTCCAACACACACCTGGTGGCCAATTACTCCTACGCTTCACGACGCAACTCTCTTACCTCATGGCTCTCACCCAAGACTGGCAAGACAAGGAAGGTACGTTGGTGGGTTGGTTGGTTGGTTGGTTGGTTTGTATATTGGTTGGTTGGTTTGTATATTGGTTGATTGGTTGGTTAGTTGGTTGGTTTGTATATTGGTTGGTTGGATGGATGGATGGATGGATGGATGGATGGATGGATGGATGGATGGATGGATGGATGGATGGATGGATGGATGGATGGATGGATGGATGGATGGATGGTTGTTTGGGTTATTGGTTAGTTGGTTAGGTTCAGTCCACAACCTAACCACTTCACCGAGCAACTAACCATATCAGTGTCACGGATACCAACAGGTGGAACGTCTGACGGAGCCGGAATTGTTCATGGAGCTCATCCGGGATATCAGCACGGAATTGGACATTGACACGCTATGCCACAAGATTCTGGTCAACGTGGGTCACCTGACACACGCAGACCGGGCCTCTCTGTTCCTGGCCCAGGGTCCGCCCTCGGCACGCTGTCTGGTGGCCAAGCTGTTTGATGTTACTGTAGATACGGGTAAGTCTTTGTAAACTCATGTACAGCCACAATCAAATATCCACAGACACTTTTCTTTCATCGCGCAAAATAATCAGTATCATATCAAAATATCATCATACACCACCTTATGTCAACTCAACCCCTTCAATTATTACTATGAGGTGCTGCAAAACTATACACGTATTGTTCTTTATTACAAAGATATTTTCTACAATGGAAGGAAAGCGTCGGTGGATATTTGATTGTGGCTGTACATTGTAATGAACCATCAGGGTGATTAAGGGGACAGTACAGTATTGATAAATCTGGAACAACTGAATCATCTACAGTAAACTTTTCAAAGCAACAGGACACCATTATTTTTGTTAATCTGGCCTTGTTTCCTGGCAAACATTGGAAGTAAGGAGTTCTAATGCACCAACAAATTATTACCCCTTTTATACACCAGATTTTCCGTGACACCTCACCACCGCGGGTCTAAATAGTACGAAAGCAACACATATAAGGTGTTCTGTGGGTCTGATAGTTTAATACAACCTGTCATTCTATTTCCATTTGTTAGGGAGGTAATTCACTTTTGTTACATTGGAGTGCCTTGATTCCTCCAAAGTGTGCCAGGTAACAGGACCATATGAACAAAAATAATGGTGTTTGTTCTGTTGCTTGGAATAGTGTGGAGGAATTATTTGCTTTGCTTCATATTTATCAACACTGTACTTCCCCATTTTATATAAACTGTAATCAGCTGGCGGTCGCTTATCTCATCTCAGGTACTGGCACCTTCCATGTCAGAGAATGCTGCAGCCAAGCAATGATAAAAATATGAATTTGTGTCGGCCAGGTTTGTTCCCATTCCCGCACATCATTGTCAAAGGGTACCGGTTTCATGCTTGGCCAACTGTACCTAAGCCCTGGATCCCTTCTGCGTCACAACATCGGGAAAGAGCCAAGGGTAGAGGGAGGGAGAGAGAGCCTTGTCGGTCCTGGGGGAGGAAGGAAGGAAGGAAGGAAGGAAGGAAGGGAGGAAGGAAGGGAGGGAGGAAGGGAGGAAGGGAGTGGGTACTCTTCCTCTCTCACCATGCCTGTGAAAATTACTTGTATAAATCTGGGAAATGAATAAATATTCTCTATAATATTCATACGATTGTAAACATTCCACGGGGTCCATTCTGACAATATATTCCGTTTGCTGGTTCTAACACGATCTAGTAATTATATCCACCAGTTACAGTACAAGATCCACAAAGCCTTTTATACAACAAGTTAGTCATGTCAAGTACAATATAAAGCTCAGGATCCACTGTACAACAACAAAAAGTCTGCATTTGTAAAAATATTAATAAAAATATACTGTAAATTCAACTATATCAAACCTATAACAGACGCCAAGTGTTCAGTAACCAATATACACAAAATTATCGATGTAACCAAAATGTATCTATATAAAATCATTATAAACACAGGCCCGTAATTTTTGTTGTTCTTCACATATTATTCCACCATCTAAAATATTCGAGTCTATGCTGCCTACCTTGATAAAAATGAGACCGGAGTCCACCACCATGAATGCAACACAATACCTGGGTGGGTAAATGTTGATGATAATGAGTCCTTCCTCCCACAGTGCAAGGTCACAGTGTCAACTTTCAACCACCACACTTACTGTATATACGTGTGTGTGTGTGTGTGTATGTGTGTGTGTGTGTGTGTGTGTGTGTGTGTGTGTGTGTGTGTGTGTGTGTGTGTGTGTGTGTGTGTGTGTGTGTGTAGGCCTGGGGAACTGTATAACGTGTGTATAATCTCTGTATAATTTCAGTATACTGGGAACTATATATATAATTTCTGTATAATTTTACTATAATTTCTGTATAATTTTAGTATAATTTCTGTATAATTTTAGTATAATTTCTGTATAATTTTATATTAATTTCTGTATAATTATAGTATAATTTGTGTATAATTTCACTAAACTGGGTTATAGTTAATTGGTGTAGCAGGCAATGTTGTTTCTCATCGTTTCTATCTCAAACCTTCTAACTCTTTCTTTCACACCTTCTATCTCTCTCACACCTTCTATCTCTCTTTCGGTTATCTTCTATCTCCCTCTCACATTAATCTAGAACTCTATCTCCTCCTCACATCTTCTCTTTCCCACATAAATTTATTTTATCTCTTTTACTCTCTCCATTCATATCGTTCATACATATATAGCCTCTCGCATCTTACCACTATCTCTCTCCATCTCTCTCTCTCTGCCACGTGTTATCTCCCTACCACGTGTTATCTTCCTACCACGTGTTATATCCGTGTTATCTCCCTGCCACGTGTTATCTTCCTACCACGTGTTATATCCGTGTTATCTCCCTGCCACGTGTTATCTCCTTCGTCAGTGCTGGAGGAGGCCTTGTCTAACGCCGCGGACCGTGAGATTCTCCTGCCGTGGGGGGTGGGCATCGTAGGTCACGTGGCAGACACAAAGGAGGTCATCAACATCAAGGACGCTTATCAGGTCAGTAGTGCACGGGTCATAAGAGGTCACAGTGGGTACAAGTACAAGGTCATTATAGGTCAAAGTTTGCACAGAGGGATATCAGAGGTCATTGTGGGTTCAGGTGGTCATCAGAGGTCAAAGTGGACTCAGGAATTTATCAGATGTCAAGGTAGATTCAAAGGTTATCCCCCCCCCACTCCCAACTACTCCTCCACCACCCACAATACCCCACAAACCCTTCCAACTACACCCAACACCTCTCCCTTTCCAATTCCACCACCACAACCAATAACAACAACAACAACAACCAACACCTCCCTCTTTCCAATTTCACTACCACCAGCAACAACAAACCTCATTCCCCCCTTTTTCCCAATTCCACCACCATCACCACCACCAACAACAATAACAACAACCAACACTTTTCTCCCCCTTTCCCAATTCCATCACCACCACCACCACCAACAACAACCAACACCTCCCTCTTTCCAATTTCACTACCACCACCAACAACAACAAACCTCATTATCCCCCTTTCCCAATTCCACCACCATCACCAACAATAACAACCAACCTCTCTTCTCCCCCCTTAAAAAAAAAAAAAAAATCCCAGGACCCCCGTTTCGACTCAAGTGTGGACCGCCGCACCGGCTACCGAACCATGAGTGTCCTGTGTATGCCTGTGTGTAACTACGAGGGCGAGGTCATTGGAGTGGCAGAAATTATCAACAAGAAGAATGGCACCAGCGAGTTTACCAAGCAGGATGTGGAGGTGGGTTGGTGGGTTTTTGTATGTGTGTGTGTGTGTGTGTGTTTATGTGTATGTGTGGAAGTGGGTTGGTGTGTCTTTGTGTGTCTGTCTTTGTGTGTATGTGTGTGTGTGTGTGTGTGTGTGTGTGTGTGTGTTATTTTTTGACACGGTTCCTGCGTCGTCAGTATCTACCATCTAAAATTTATCTTCTTCTCATTCAACATCTAGAAGGGTACAATCAGAAAAAGAGTACCTACATATGTACATTAACATGTAACTGTTCACCCCCCCCCCCCCCAACACACACTGAGATGCTGGCTGGTTGAAAGTGTCCGTCAACTCGTGCTGGTAACTGTTGTGTTCTGAGTGAAGGAGAAGGAGGAATAGGAGGCCAATTTGAAAACAAGTGGCAAGTTAAGGGTCATTCATTAGCTGGCAGTTGCTGGGATGGAGAGGGGAGCAAAAGTTGTTGTTGATGATGATGATGATGATGATGATGATGATGATGGTGAGGAGAAGGAGGAGGAGGAGGGTGAGGGTGATGATGGTGAGGAGGAAGAGGGTGCTGATGGTGAGGAGGAAGAGGTAGAGGAGATGGTGATGGAAAGAGAGTTTGAAGACTGTAGGAGGATGAATTTTCAGTCCACTGTTGTCCATTGCATGGTTAAACTAACTTATCTACTAATGGAAGATACAGTTAAAGGAATTGCTATCGTACTCTTTGCTTAATGGATTGGATGGATGGACGGGAATGTGTAATGAAGAGGCAGAGTGGTTGATGTGATACAGTGCGAGGAGTGTTGTGTGTTTACGTGTCATAGGATGGAGTTTGTACAGTAGCATTTCCCCACTTTACGTCCCACAGCAGTCTATTATTATGATGCTTGGTGAACTGGTCAGGGAAATGGGAGCTGGATAGAGGCAAGTGTGTGTCTGTGTTTTATATCTGCTGCATACGTCAAAGTAGAAGGAACGAGAGATGAATAAACGTAATGACTGGGAGAAATAAAACCATTAATCATCAAGAGAGAGAGAGAGAGAGAGAGAGAGAGAGAGAGAGAGAGAGAGAGAGAGAGAGAGAGAGAATAGTACTCTGAAGTGGTATCGCATATGAAAATTATCTCTTTGCACGCGCGCACACCCACACTCACATATTCACACCCACCCACATACACACACACACACACACACACACATACACACACACACACACACACTTAGTAATACGTTTCTCAGTCAAACTTAAATATTACCCAAAAAAATATCACTTCTACGGGGCGGAACCTTTGCAAAATAAATTAGTCTTTTTAAGAAAAGCAACCAAGAATGCCACACATCCGAGTACAGGTACACAACTGTTCTGGGTGTGTAATGGTCTGAATCAAATTGGTGAGGAAGAGTCCGACTTACACACACACACACACACACACATACACACACACACACAAATAATCAAGAAACATCAGTCAAAACACTTGTACAGTGGCCTTGAGCACGCCAGAACAAAATCACATAAACATAGCTCAGCACACCTGTATACACAGTTACACACACACACACACACACACACACACACACACACTCACTCAGTCAGTCTTTCTCCTCAAGCAACACCTCCACACACACACACACACACACACACACACACACACACACCTTCATCTAGTAGTCAGTGTGTGGGTGACGGCTGTGGGTGGAGGCTGTAGTGGCAACAATCAAGTTCACCTCTCTCTCCCACTCTCTCTCTCGGGTATACTTCGTGACTGACTTGAGTTTTAACGACAACGTGTCAGTGAGTGAGTGAGTGAGGGAGAGGGAGTGAGGGAGTGAGATTGAGTGAGTGAGGGAGTGTGAGTGAGGGAGTGAGATTGAGGGAGTGAGATTGAGTGAGTGAGGGAGTGTGAGTGAGTGAGGGAGTGAGGGAGGGAGGGAGGGAGGGAGGGAGGGAGAGGGAGTGAGTAAGTGAGTGAGTGAGTGAGTGTGAGTGAGTGAGTGAGTGTGAGTGAGTGAGTGAGTGTGAGTGAGTGAGTAAGGTGTGTGTGGGTGGAAAGGGATGGTGAGGAACCGGATAGAAAATGTGTACAGTATTTAAATGGGAAATGTGTTTGCATGGGAGGGATTGTCACTGCTGTTATTGTGACCTATGAAAAGTTGAGTTGTCTGTCCTGCATGACTACAAAATAGAGTAAAAATTATATATATATAGTGGACTTGTATATTATGGTCATGCATGTCAGGTTGTGAATAGAACAGAGGAGTGTGGAGTGTATTGGGAAAGTCATTGTCCTCAGTGTATTAACAACCCTGTGATAGTGGATGGGAATTTGAGACTTCTGTTTCCTCTCTACTATGCCACGAAACACGCTCCTTCCATATAGGCGGTGTTTCGTGGCAATATTTGAAGGACTCACTTACCTCTAATTATTTTATTACATCACAGGGTCCCAAGGGTTAACAGTGATTGATGATGATGGGTACAAGCTTTCTATACAAAGATAACAATGCGTTTCTTTTTTTCTTTTTTTATTCTTTTCTTCACACGTGTGTTGGGGCTGCATAATTTTTTTTTGTTAACCTCAATTTTGAGACTGTAGGCTGTCAGTAGCCCGTGACTCTCGCGAGGCCCCGAGATTACAGTGGAGCTTCCTGGTGAAATAATTGGTACCGTAGGTTCTCTTCTGCCCCAATAGATGACGACACCTATTTTTATTTATACACGTCACTATCAGGAGAGGGCAGAAATGAATGTTGTAATCAAATATTACGATACATTCTGACCACGTGGAACCACTGCCGTAACACCAGATATATACGTTGCTTCACAAGGAAACATTCTGATAATATAATGTTATCACCATTCGTAGCACCTGACTCGAGTGATAATAAGGGTACCAAAGATTTATTCATAGTGTGACTTATTAACTTCATGGAAATTGTCTATTGAGTTCATCACGAGATAAAATTCCAGGTGCCACTATAGATTTGGAGGAAGCAGTATAGGCACTAAGTGGACGATGGTAGGTTGAGTATTGTGCCGCACTACAGGTGAGTTACTGTAGTGAGTGAAACTGTACCACAAAATTGATTGATTGATGTATATTAGGCGCCGCAACATCGAGGTCCTATAGCGCCAGAAAAGGGTGATAGAGAGGCGTGACAGCAAGCAGGAAGGAAATAAAAAGAAAAGAGGGATAGTTGAAGAACTGAAAGCTAATGGCTGAGGCTGAAGGGGTGCCAAAACCCTATAAGTATTGCCCACATTAATGTACCACAAAACATTCACTTCCCGTTCGCTTCGGAGGAACTACCATTACTTTTTTCTTTGTGAATATGAAGGCAAGGCAGGTGTGAGCAGCTGTTCACACGCTATTCAACATTTGCAGGTACAGCAAAAATGAGTGGTTTATCACCGAGAACCTGTCGAGAAACCCATGTACACTAAGTCTTACTCATCTATCATTTGCCAGCCCATAATTACACACACACCTGCACTTCGCTTGCTGCACATATTTTTCGTTTATACACTTTTCTTACACTTGCCAAACGCAAAAAAAAAAAAAAAAAATAGTAATAATAATAAAAAGACATCTTCACAACTTGCCAACACATCCAAACCTGCTCAATACCTGGTTACACAATTACTAATTAATTTAAAAATAAAAATAATGCTATAGGTTCATTTTACATGTTTAATTAATTTCAATATACCTCCACCGGTCAACACACCTGCCTACACCAATTAACACACCTCCATACACCTGTCAACACACCTACCTACACCAATCAACACACTTCCCTACATCTGTCAACACACATCCATATACCTGTCAACACACCTGTCACTTCACCATATAAACAGCTATCATTTACACCTCACCTGCAGATCACCTGTTAATTACCTACAAGTGTCCTGTCAGCTAAAAGTCTGCCCACATTTTTCCATCTCCTTTTTTGCCTACTAATGTCTCTATCAATACTTTACTACAGTAATAAGAATAATTTTGTACACACTACACATTCCTCAGCCTATCACTAATTAATATTTGATACACTTAAATACAAAACCAAAACCTAAAAGAAGATGGTAAGCTATTGTCAACAATTGTGTAAGAAAGCAAGGAGTAAGTAGGAATGGTGGAGAAAAACTGGTGCATGATAGGCAAGAGTAAAAGAGATTCACAAGGAGGAGGGAATGGTACAGCCACAATCAAATATCCACCGACACTTTCCTCACATCGTTGTAAATATATTGGTAATAAAGAACAACACGTGTATGATTTTGCAGCACCTCATAGTAATAAATGAGGGTGTTGAGTTGACATAAGATGTTATATGATTATGTTTTGATATGATACTTATTTATTTGCACGATGGAAGGAAAGTGTTGGTGGATATGTGATTGTGGCTGTACAATTGGGCTGGCAACCCGGTTCTAACTTGGAAGTCCAGAGAATGGCTCTTTTCACCAAGGATAAGTGAGAGATCTTACGTCGTCGCGGATGAAGAACTTGTGGGGGGAGCTGAGAATTTCGTGGGCTGTAAAGGAGGATTGGGCGTGATTGTATTGTGTGAGTGACCCATTGTGTGCGTGACCCATTTCTCTAGATACTTTTAAATTTACTCTCTGTAATCTGCTCCTCTTTCTACCCCTGGCGCAAGAGACCCACACCTTGAAAAAAAAAAAAAAAAAAGGAAACGGAGTATTGATGATGATGATGATGATGATGATGGTGATGATTTACACAACCAATTTTCACTTAATATTTAATATAATTTTTCGAAACACTGCTAACACAGACTTTTAGAACACACACACACACAAACACAAGCTGACTAATATTTACTATCTCAACATCTTATCATGTGTACACACCTGTTGATCTCCCCACTCACTCGTGTTGTTGTTGTTGTTGTTCATTACAGGTGTTCCAGAGATACCTAACGTTCTGTGGCATTGGTATACAGAACGCTCAGCTCTTCGACATGTCCGTCAGGGAATACAAACGTAACCAGGTGAGTGTCTCGTGTGATGCTCTTAGGTCATTTAATTAAGGGGGTGTGGGAATAGGGGGAGAGGCTTGGGGTGTGTGGGAATAGGGGGAGAGGCTTGGGGGGTGCGGGAGTAGGGGGGACAGGCTTGGAGGGGGAGGTTAGGGGGGTACGGAAATAGGGGACAGGCTTTCTACCCACTCCAAACCTGCCCAACTATTCCCGCACCCCACAAAATCCCCTCAAGCCTGTCCCCTACTACCACACACCCTTAAGGTGGTAATTCACTTTTGTTACATTGCAGTGCCTTGATTCCTCCAAAGTATGCCAGGTAAACAGGACCAGATGAGCAAATATAATGGTGTTCTGTTGCTTGGAATAGTTTGGAGGATTCAGTTGCTCCAGATTTACCAACACAAAATTTCCCCCTTAACCTGACGACAGTGGACCAGTTCTCTCCCAACTATTTCAACCATAATATTCCCTGTCAACCTTTGAGAGCCAGCGATATATCCTCAGAATATCAGAGTTACTGTCCAATAGTTTAATATAACCAGTTCATTTAAGTTAGTACACGCATAAACACTATGTTATAAAGTCTGTGTCCCCTCCCTTTTATAACGGGTAAAACACTTTCGGTAAATATATTAAAGGTTTACTGATTCCTACAAGAAAAAGACTTCCTCAGATTGTACGTTTGTGTTTGGTGATAGTTTACAGGAATCAGCAGCAGTAGTCTCCTCTCCCATTCACCGAGTTGTTGTTCCCTTTAACTTTCCCTTCCATTACCTCAACAATCTAAACTCGGCGTCCATTTGTGTTGCTGCTAACTTCCACATTGTGACAAATAGTGCAGTGGTGAACGTGACTGGTTTGTTCAACAGGCAATCGTACTGTTGGGTCGTCGCATTTCTTTTTTTTCTCTGTCGCTTGTCATCATCATCCAATCTGTGTGTATTTGTTTGGGTTTGTCTGTCTGTCGTCTGCATGTCTGTCTCTCCATCTCTGCATGTCTGTCTGTCTCTGCTCTTGTCTCTCTCTCTCCCTATCCCTCTCTCACTCTCTCTTTCACACACACACACACACACACACACGTACGCGCACGCGCACGCGCACGCGCACACGCACACGCATACGCACACTCATACGCACACACGGGGAGGGATGTAATGACTCACACGCTGGCCACTCATCTGACCCACTGATTGACGCTACAGAACACAACCCTGAACAAGTATGACGCCCCAAGGAACTAAAGAGATAAAGGAAATTCCACTGAGACGAGTATCCATTCCGCCTTCACTCAATAGACACAAACTTTTCCTGACTCTCATGGTACAACCTTGAATTAATCAGACATCTACTCCATCATAATTATAAAATCACCCGATAATTTTCTTTCATACTTAGTCACTCATGCGGGCTATAATAAGCACCTCACTGAAATCTATATGAATTAAGTCGAATACTTAATTTGTCAATGTCCACTTTCTCAATTTTATACCTTCAATATAAACGATAATGGAATCACGACCGTACCAACCTTAATTAACTAAAGAACATCGACTAACAAGTACAGGGAGAGAATTACCTAAGTGAAGACCTCAAGGAAGGATCTTCATTAGTCAAACGGATACAGTAGGTAGGTAGGTAGGTAGGTAGGTAGGTATGTAGGTAGGTAGGTAGGTAGGTAAATAGGTAGGTAGGTAAATAGGTAGGTAGGTTGGTAGGTAAATAGGTTGGTAGGTAAATAGGTAGGTAGGTAAATAGGTAGGTAGGTAAATAGGTAGGTAGGTAAATAGGTAGGTAGGTAAATAGGTAGGTAGGTAGGTAAATAGGTAGGTAGGTAGGTAAATAGGTAGGTAGGTAAGTAAATAGGTAGGTAGGTAGGTAGGTAGGTACTCAAGTCGGTAGCTTTCATACAAGAAGAAGATACTGGAGCAGCGAGTTTGAAGGTTGGAATGGGAAAAGTCGATGGATGGAGGGAGTGAGGTGAAGGGGTCGTCAGAGATGGAGCGTGGAAGAGGGTTTACTAAGGAGAGGAGTTGAATGGGGTTTAATTAGGGAAAGAAGCTGCTGGTGGTGGTGGTGGTGGTGGTGGTGGTAGTGGCTTATAAAGTCTAAGAGCAGGCTGGCTGATTGGTAAAAAAAAGTGATGTTGGTAGTAGTGATGATGGGGACGTTGTTGTTGTTTTTGTTGTTGGTGGTGGTCGTGGTGATTGTGGTGATGGTGGTGATAGTGGTGATGGTGGTGTTAAGTTGATGATGTTGATAATGATGATGCTTCGAGAGGTTGTTAAGGATGGTGATGATGATGATAGTGAATAGAAATAGGATGGGGAAAAATATGGATGATAATGTGTATAATGATAGCACCGTAACCTTATAATGACCACGTTCTTTCAAAGGGTAAGTAATGAGATGAAAATTAATGGACTTGAGGCAACTTATTAAACATATACAAGTTAAAATTAAACATTATTTTTATTAACAGATAAACAAGTGTCAATATTAAAACTTGCCTAATTGTTATTCATTACATTCCATTGCTGTCTCGACCTCTAGAACAACATCAACACAAAATTTATACATCATCTGTTTTCTCTCCGTCTGTCTGTTTGTCGATTTATCTATCCTAGTTATCTTCCTATATCCGTCCATCTATCAATAATTCACTTTCTCATCCATTTTCACTTAATTAATTCCTGACTTACTTTCTCATATATGTTCTTTCCATTCACACATCCATCCACTCATCTACCCTTAAATATTCCTCTTTTTTTCTATCTCTCTTTTCCCCATTCTCTCTCACACTCTCCCCTCCCATTCTATAACTATTTCCTCTCTCACTCTCTCACCATTTAATATCTCCTTCCCCCTACTCTCACCATCTCTCTCCACTCTCCTACCATCTCCCTCCTCCTACTCTCTTACCATCTCCCCTTCCCCATACTCTTACCATCTCCCCTCCGTCTCCCTCACCACTTCCCACTCTCCCTCACCCTCTCTCTGACCTATTCCATGCCCACCTTCCCCTTCACCCTCACATACTGACTCTCCCTCACCCTCACATACCCTCACTCACTCACTCACTCACTCACCCTCACCCTGACCCTTCCCTCTCACCACAGCTGCTGCTACACCTTGCCCGGGGTATCTTCGAGGAGCAGACTTCCTTGGACCGCCTGGTGACCAAGATCATGACAGAGGCCAGGGAGCTACTCAAGTGTGAGAGGTGTTCCGTCTACCTCCTCAACCAGGAAGCCACACAGGTGAGAAAACAACAACCAAGTGATATAATGATAAGATACAGAAATTACCTCAAGAAGTTCTGATAAATAAAACAACTTAGTGACGTAAATAAATAATGATAAGATACAAAAATAACCTCAAAAAGTTCTGATAAAAAAAAATTAGGGACAAAAAAAAAAAAACGATAAAATACAGCAATAACAATCTCTAGTTCTGATGGAAAAAAAACTTATGGACGAATAAAAATAACGATAAAATATAATAATAACGCATTGTTGTATCTAAAAACAACTTAAGGAAGAACAAATAAATAAACAAATAAATAAATGAAATAATAACATCTTGTTCTGATTTAAAATAACATAGTAACGAAAAAAACGAAAAAATACGATAATAACATAGCATTCTGAAATACAACAACAGACAGTATTGTTGTTGTTGATGACTGATGGTCGATTCCACAGTGGTTGGTATTGGTTTGTAAGCACGCAAACAAAAGAATATTAGCCGTGTAAATGACTTATGGGTGAACTAATTTAATGAACTTGGTGAATAAACTACACAGTGATCATCATTATCTAACTGTTAGGTAGATTTTTGCGAATGTGGATACTCAGCTTGATGGAAAATAATGAAGCCTTACAAGTGTGTTTGGTTGGGAAGCTAACAAACTAGTAACGCAGTGGAATGGACCCTGAGACTCGGGTGTTGATGGTTCGTGATGGGTGGGAGGCAATAAACTTGGATGTCGTCGTACTCGGTAATTACAACTCATGGGGGTCAGAGGAAGGTTAAGGGGGGAGTTTTGTGTTGGTAAATGTGGAGCAACTGAATCCTCCAATCTATTTCAAGTAACAGAACACTATTATTTTTGCTCTTCTGGTTCTGTTTCCTGGCATACCTTGGAGGAATCAAGGCGCTCTAATGTACCAAAGTGTATTATCCCATTAAGTGGATGATTACATGGTTGTGTTTACAGACAGCTTAGGTTGGCTTGGCAAAGGGACCATTGTTAGGTGGTGTGGATGTGATGGCTATTATTGGATATTGGTTATGACTGATTTGAAGAGTCCAGGAGATGGCTGGAGGTTAGTGTGTGTGTGTGTGTGTGTGTGTGTGTGTGTGTGTGTGTGTGTGTGTGTGTGTGTGTGTGTGTGTGTGTGTGTGTGTGTGTGTGTGTGTGTGTGTGTGTGTGTGTGTGTGTGTGTGTGTGTGTGTGTGTGTCATGGAAGAATGAATTAGATGTTAGTGTGTGTTATTATGCTATGTTGCCAAATACTAGAAGCTTGTGTGTGTTACGTTGCAGGAAGAAGAGAATGTGGAGAAAAGACGAAGAGGCAGCAATGACGAGGCTCCCGAAACACTGGTCATAAGACAGGTGAGATGAGAAGCATGTACAGTCACGAGCACTAATAAGTATACAGCTCTGGTTGAAGCTTCGACAATTCCAATTCACCAACAAACTAATTCCAATGGAGATCTTATTGTGCATTTATCTACCGTCTCTAGGTATACGAAGCACACCTGGATACTTATTAGTGCTCGTGACTGTACAGACCACAATTATCCACCAATAACACTTTCCTTCCATCGTAATTAATATCTTGGTAATAAATAACACATGTATGATTTTGCAGCACCTCATGATAATAATTGAAGGGGTTGAGTTGGCATAAGAGGTTGTATGATTCTACTTTGATACGATATTGATTTATTTGCACGCGATGGAAGGAAAGCACAGGTGTATTTGTATCTTTTGTTATTGTGGATGTAGCCTACACTAACTCATACCCTTGAAGCGATGGTAGTTGAAATCGCCTCAATATAACCAGGAGAAAATAATAAATTAATCGTATATTCCTGAAGACATAATAGCAGAAGATTTGAGTAACTACAGAATGATGGAGTGTTTTTCTACCGTGAGTATAAAATAAATATCCACCGTTTACTCAAATATTTTAGAGTATTATAATGGAACCTACGATTATATACGATTATATTCGAGTTGCCCAATCCTCATTTGCCTTGAACACCTGATGAACGTCCACTTTGTAATGTTAAGCCACACATTTCACACAGTCATACATCACTCGTAACAGATCGAGTTTTTTACTGCCTCTTCCATCATCCTCGTCTCTCTTTACGTACGACAAGTCACAGAGGGATAGGAAGGAGGAAGGGAAGAGAGGGAGGAACGGAAGAGAGGGAGGAAGGGAAGAGAGGGAGGAAGGGACGAGAGGGAGGAATAGAAGAGAGGGAGGAAGGGAAGAGAGGAAGGAAGGGGAGAGAGGGAGGAAGGGAAGAGAGGGAGGAAGGGAAGAGAGGGAGGAAGGGAAGAGAGGGAGGAAGGGAAGAGAGGGAGGAAGGGAAGAGAGGGAGGAAGGAAAGAGAGGGTTGCATTGAGAGAGAAAACGGACTGTATAATAATAAAAAAAAATTTTATATGGGTGTGATTTGCTGGGCATATAAAAGTCAGTCAGTGAGTCAGTGAGTCAGATACAAGGGGTACAGGGTTTACAGAATTACAGGGACATGAAAACTTGATTAATATTTGTTTATGTAAGCAGATTTTTTACTTTTATACGTACGTTAATCCCTCTTCTTGTTTACATCAGTTTTTTACTAATATGTAAATCCCTATTATTGTATATGTCAATTTATTTCCTAATACGTTAATCCCTCTTGTTTACATCAGGTTTTTACTAATATGTTAATCCCTAATTTTGTTTACATCAGGTTTTTACTAATATGTTAATCCCTAATTTTGTTTACATCAGGTTTTTACTAATATGTTAATCCCTAATTTTGTTTACATCAGTTTTTTTTTACTAATACATCAATCTCTACTCTTGTTTACATCATTTTTTTTTACTAATACTTTAATCCCTATTATTTGTTTGTGTCTTGTTTTTCTACTAATATGCTAATGGTCCTATTCTCTGCCCCCCCCTCCCTCCCTCAACCCCAGACGACAGCCCCCACCCCACAGGAACTTATGGAAATACTGGTAAGACTTGTACCATTTATGTACCATTATCTGTTTTACATGACTGAAATACTATATAAAATAATACACTGATGAAATAATATACTGTACTCAAACATCCACCATCACCACCATCACCATCACCATCACCATCACCACCACCAATACCATCACTATCACCATCAGCAATACCATCATCACCATCACCACCATCACCACCATTACCACCACCATCACCACCATTACCACCACCACTATCACCACCATCACCATCACCACCACCATATAACATCTAACCTCGCGACTCCACCTATTCTCTATCCTTCTCCACTCAATCTGTATCCTCCTCCACCCAATCTCTAATCACCCCCACCCTATTACACCTCACCTAACCTTTAATTGCACCTCTAACCATCACACTCCACTTCTAACCACCACTAACCACCACAAACCATCTCTAACCACTACATTCCACCTTTAATGACCTCTAATACCACCTCTAATGACCTCCACCAGCCACAGACAATGACGGTACACATGACCTTCGAGTTGAGGTCACGGGACGGGGAGTGTAAGGTCAGCAGGCCCTCGTCCAATCAGCTGGCAGCATCCATACACGCCAGGCTCGCTAACTTTGTCGCCTCGTCTGGACAGGTATAGTGTGTGTGTGTGTGTGTGTGTGTGTGTGTGTGTGTGTGTGTGTGTGTGTGTGTGTGTGTGTGTGTGTGTGTGTGTGTGTGTGTGTGTGTGTGTGTGTTAAGAGGGGAGGAGATTGTGTGTGTATTGGACGAAGGGGAAGGGAAGGGAGGAGACTGTGTTGAAGTGAAAAATTTTGGATTGCGAGTGTACAGGAATAAGAAGAGAGAGAGAGTATATACAGTAAATGCATGTATAAAGGGTAGAGTAGCGACTGCGTAGGTGTGTGTGTGTGTGTGTGTGTGTGTGTGTGTGTGTGTGTGTGTGTGTGTGTGTGTGTGTGTGTGTGTGTGTGTGTGTGTGTGTGTGAGGGAGAGGGACCAACAGGTGTGACTAAACACCTGTGCATCCTAAATTAGGGTAGTAAACGTTAATTATATGTTATAGGGAGTTTCTTCTTCCTCACTTTTTCTCTGTCACTGTAGTGTATAATATGTAGTGTATAATATGTAGTGTATAATATGTAGGTAGTGTATAATATGTAGTGTATAATATGTAGTGTATAATATTATGTTCCATTTTAGTCTCTTCCTTGTGTCTACACGGTGTGGTTACTATTCATTCAGATAATACTCACTATTTATGCATCACTATTGCCACTTTTCATCACTCAATTAATTATGAAATGATCACTAATAATCTCTTATCCATTTTACTATTGGGAGCTTCTGATTCCTCCTGACTATGCCACCAAACAAGCTCCTTCCATATAGAGGTTGTGTTTCGTGGCACTATTTGGAGAACTCGTTTACCTCCAAATTTCTGACTACAACAATTTTTCTTCTAAGCTTCTCTCTCAACAAACTCTTCTATTCTCTCCTTAACTCTCCTTCTAAATTAACCCTCTTTCCTTCTAAGCTTTCCCTATCTCTCCTTCTAACTTTCCCTAACTCTCCTTCTAAACTTTCCCTAACTCTCCTTCAAAACTCTCTCTAACGTTCCTCCTATGCAACCCCTAACTCTCCTCCTATACTACCCTTAATTGTCCCTTTAAACTCCACCATACCCTCATACCAAACTTGCCGTAACTCTTCTTCTATACTCCCCATAACTTTCCTTCTGAACTTCCCGTACTTTCTCCTTCTCTTTTTTTTGTGTCAGTTTATTTACTTAATACGTCGATCCCAATTCTTGTTTGTGTCAATTTCTCTCCTAATAAGTCAATCCCTATTCGTGTAAGTTTTCTACTACTACGGTAATCCCAATTCTTGTTTGTGTCAATTTCTCTCCGAATAAGTCAATCCCTATTCATGTAGGAGTCAAGTTCTCTCCCAACAAATCAATCATATTCATGTATCTGTCAGGCATTCTAATACAAATACCCTAATCCCTTTTCATATTTATTAGCAACTCTCGTACTATTAACTAACTCTCCTCAGTCTTATTCATCAGTAACTCTCGTAATATTAACTCTCTCCCTTCTCAGTCTTATTTTTTCAGTAACTCTCGTATTATTAACTCTCTCTCCTCAGTCTTATTTATCAGTAACTCTCGTATTACTAACTCTCCCCCTTCTCAGTCTTATTTTTAGTTACTCGTACTATTAACTATCTCTCCTCAGTCTTATTTATTAGTAGCTTTCGTACCATTAACTCTTTCTCTCTCCTCAGTCTTATTCATTAGTAGCTTTCGTACTATCAACTCTCTCCCTTCTCGTCTTATTTATGTGTAGCTTTCGTACCAATAACTCTCTCTCTCTCTCCTTCCTCAGACCATCAACATCAACAACGTGGTAGAGTGGCTGGGTGGCCCACTGGAGGACGAGGGACAGATTACCAACAGTGTCCTCACCATACCCATCTTCAACTCCTCCAGGCAGATACTCGGGGTTGCTCAGATGATTAATAAGGTGAGGAGGAAGAAGAGAAGGAGTGGGAAGAGAATAAGAGGAGGAGGAAGAAGAGAAGGAGTGGGAAGAGAATAAGAGGAGGAGGAAGGTGAGGAGGAGGAGTGGGTACAGGAGGAGGGGGAAGGGGAGGAGGAGGGGGAAGGGGAGGAGGAGGGGGAAGTAGTGGAGGAGAAGGGGTGTGAGGAGGAAGAGGAGGAATGGGAGGAGGGTGAATGGGAGAAGGAGGAGGATTTGTTGTTGAATAGTGCTATGTGTGGTTGCATGTGTAGTTGAGATAGAGAGAGGGAGAGAAATATAAATGATGTTATGAATATTGTGAGCGTTATTAGGCAGTATAATTTTAGGCTTGGTATGTGGTTGCTAGCGAGTGAGTGAAATTTGACTCGTATATTCTCGTGTGGTGTGTGTGAAGAAGTCATGGGTCAGGCTAATACGATGACCGATACGATGGCTCTTTAGTCATTACAGAGAGGCATCGTATTATTCGACCTTTAACCTTTCTCCCCTAATGGTCTACTAATGGTCTGCAGTGCCGGGTATTCACTATGCCATTAAGTAAATCCACATTAATACAATCCTACAACAGTATTTAGTTTTTGGCTTGAAATAATGTGGATTTAATCATTAGCTGCAAAATACAATGAGAATATTATATAGTAGTGTGTGTGTGTGTGTGTGTGTTGTGTGTGTGTGTGTGTGTTGTGTGTGTGTGTGTGTGTGTGGTACCCCCTGCACTCTACCACACACTCATCACTCTTGACAATCCTTCTCCCCACCAAAACACTCATCACTCTTATCCTTCTCCCCACCAAAACACTCCTCTCTTGACAATCCTCCTCCCCACAAACACCACACTCATTACTTTTATCTTCCTCCCCACCACCACAGCACTCATCACTCATCTTTTTCCCCATCAACACCAAAACACTCATCCCTCTTGATAATCCTCCTCCCCAACAACAACACACATTCATTACTTTTCTCCTTCCCGTTCAGGAATCTGGACGTCACTTCACCGACCAGGACATCAACACCTTCGAGGCCTTTGCCATCTTCTGTGGCCTCGGTATCCAAAACACTCAAGTCTACGAGAAGGCCTGTGAGTATTATTATTATTATTATTATTATTATTATATAGACCAAGACCAAAAGAGAGAAGGTCTACCCTCAGCCACGTGATAGATAATTTATAGATCACGTGATAGATATAGACCACCATGTATGTATATTGTATGAAGGGGATTACCTTAATTAAGGGGGAAGTTTTGTGTTGGTAATTCTAGAGAGCAACTGAATCCTCCTCCAAACTATTCCAAGCAACAGAACACCAATTATTTTTGCTCTTTTGGTCCTGTTGTTTCCTGGCATAATTTGGAGGAATCAAGGCACTTCAATGTAATAAAAAAGAATTACCACCTTGATTCAAGGCGCGGTCACACGAGCCATTTTTTCGTTAATTATTCACCGGCAATATCAACTAGATTAAATCTCGGTTGGATTTGTCGAGATTTCGTCACTTTTCACGACACGATCCTGCCCGTCTTGTGTTGCCGATGTCGAGAACAAATGTGGCCGCTGATGAACCATCTGTAGAAAATTATATCAAAATATATGTGGTCTGTTGAAATGACAAAAATCACCCAAAAGAAAGCAGCAGAAAGTGACTGTGAAAGTTCTGTTTGGCGGGAAAACATAAAGTTCATCAAAGACGACGATATATTTACCCCTTCAGATCCTATTGTTGTATTGTACTTGTTGTCAATGTTATGACAAATAACAACAAAGTACTGTGGACCCGAACTTCTGAGAATTCTTTGCTCCAACACAGTGACATGCCTACAAATACAGAAACTTACCTAATTATAAGTAAAAAGTTAGAAGCGACTGACTGACGGCAGAGAGAGAGAGAGAGAGAGAGAGAGAGAGAGAGAGAGAGAGAGAGAGAGAGAGAGAGAGAGAGAGGTGGTGATCGTTCTTCCGTCGTTATCTTTAATTTCTTTAGTTACTTCGTGAGGCTATTACAGGATTTATATTTTCCAATTGTATTGCATCTTGTTAAAAAATAATCAAGTTACAAAAAATAACATGTTTTAATTTTGCTTTCATTTATATTTATGGTGTATCTTGACTTAAAATGAATGTATTAGACCGATATAGAACCTCCGTAGCCTAATCAACAAACCAGACGTATTTTCCCTACTATACACAGTTTTCGCTTCTCATTTGGCAATTATATAATAATAATATTTGTTATATTAAAAGCATATTAACGTTTTTTTTAGCTTAGTTATGTAGAAACGATATTTTAAGAGTCATGCAACATCACAATTATTCCATAGATATATAACTATGTTTCTTAGTTTAGTTATGTATAGACATAACATATTGAGAGTAAACAGGTAACGAAATATACACACACACCAACATTCTACTTACAGTACATAATAATATAATAATTACATCGGAAATCTCCTCAACGGCATATATATATATATATATATATATATATATATATATATATATATATATATATATATATATATATATATATATATATATATATATATATATATATATATATATATATATATATATATATATATATATATATATATATATACTGTAAATAATTTAACACTCACCGGTAAGATCTTCACCAAGGACAGGAACCTGAAACAATATAGAAAAATGTGAATTAGTCTTTTATGAACATCTGGTAACACTGAAATGATTCGGGTAAAATTATGATTGAATAATTAATTTATTCTTTACAATATGTGGGAAAAAAATATCTCTCATCGATTCTTTAGTTTTATTTCTTTTGTTTGTTCAGCATTCATAACGTCACTGTCCCTCCTTTTGATGTCCTACCCTAACCTAACCTCACCTCACCTCACCTAACCTCACCTAACCTAAACCTCTTCTGTACAACAGGTCGACTGATGGCCAGACAGCAGGTGGCGTTGGAGTGCCTGAGTTACCACGCCACCGCATCACAGGATCAAACCGATAGACTAAGGACGGCTGAAATCCCATCCGCAGCCGATTTTGATCTGTACAAGTACGTATATAAATTAAACAGTATATTTACAAGCCTATCTCTTTAATTCAGGGGAGATTCAATTTTTTTTTTTTTATTATGTTGGTGAGGTTGAAGGTCTCTGCTGATTTCTCCAAACTGTGGTATGAAACAGATCCCATATTAATTTCGTTGAGGGCACCTGTGTTTTCTGGTTTATTTAGGAGGAATTAGCAGCCTTCCAATTTACTAACAAGTGAATCTCCCCTCAAAAATACCCCTGAAGCACGTTCTCTGTAAAGTTATATTCTTAGAGAAAACGGATGGTACGTATGGCATGGCTAACTATAGTAACGATAAACTTTAATATAATACAGAGATACTAACAGTGTGTAATGATTCTTTCTTTAAACTCATAATGTCTTCCCTTAGTCTAAGCATGAGCATGGCATTTGGGATTAACTAGGACTAAGTAAGCCTCACTAACATCCCTAATAATTCCTTCAACCTTGATTTACACACACACAGTAGGCTACACTGTAGTCGACCCCACATTTGCATATAACCACAAACACCCAACGTACAACAATTCCTTTTGCACACCGGTCCATCTAACATCAACTACAACAACAACAAACAATTCATTTTACACTCTTGTCTACCCAACAACAACCACAACGACAAACAATTAATTTTACACACCCATCCATCCAACAACAACCACAACAACTCATTTTACACACACACTGGTAAAAAAAATAAAAAAAAATTGGTTTTCCCATTTTTCTTTGCAGCTTCGACTTCTGTGACTCTGCCCTGAACGACGATGAGACGTGTAAAGCAGTCATTAGAATGTTCATGGACCTCAATCTTATAGGACCCTTCCACATCCCTTACGAGGTGAGTGTGTGGCAGAGGAAAGGAGGGGAATATGAAATGAAAGGGGGATGAATGGAGATGGGGGAAGGGAGAGGAGTAGAGTTGGGGAAATGAAAGGGAAGGGGAGAAGAATTTGAAAGGGGATGGGGAGGAGTGGAATTTGAAAAGGGAGGGGGAGGAGTGGAGTGAGGGAAATGATTGGGAAGGTGAGAGGAGTTGGGGAAAATGAAAGGGAACGGGAGAGGAAAGGGGAATATAATATAGGGAAGGAAAGGAGGAAAGTGGTGGTAAATGAGTCGGGGAAAAGAGTGGGGTGAGCAGTAGAGTAGAGAAAGAATAGGGGAATGTAAGGGAGAGAGAGACAAAGAGAAAGAGGGATAAGGGCGAAGAGAAAGAGGGATAAGGGGAAAGAGAAAGAGGGATAAGGGGAAAGAGAAAGAGGGATAAGGGGAAAGAGAAAGAGGGATAAGGGGAAAGAGAAAGAGTGGTAAGAGAAAAGGGAAAGCAAAGAAGTTATCAGGAAATGGAAAATAAATGAAAGCAGGAAGGAAGAAGTGAAGTTAAGAAAGGGAAGGAAATATAACACAAGACGAAGGCAGAGAGTGAGGGGAAGGAAGGAGAGAGAAGGGAGCGAGGGAAAATTAACGAGAGAATGATATAAAAGGGGAGATAAACTGAGGAAGGGAGAAAAAGAAGGAAGAGTGACAAGAGTGCATGGAGCATAACGAAGAAATGGGAGAGGGGAAAGATGAGAAAAGGGGTTGTATACATAGATGATAAGGAAAGGTGCAGAGATAAACAGATCTATATGAGGGGAGAGGGTAGGTAGAAAATAAAACAAGAGAAAAAAAGGGTAGCGAGGGTAGGAACTTAAACGAAAGAGGAGGAAAGGAGAGAGTAGAACAACACAGGAAGGAGAGGAAAAAGAACAGAGAGAGAGAGAGAGACAGAGAGACAGGGGTTAACACAAGCAAGACACACGTGCATGAGATAAATGACAAGGGAGAGTGGGAGGCAGATTTGGGAGGGGTGCTGTGCTGGGGAAACAAAAACAGGACACCAACAATTAAGGGAATGTGTGTGTGTGTGTAGAGACAAGGTGGGGTGCATCTATAGGCTACAGATGGAGTGTCTGTGTTGTAAGTGAAGCTAGAGTGAGTGTAGGGGTGACATGGGATACAAATTGAGGGTCTGTGTTGGTGTGAAATGTGTTTGTGTGTGTGTAGAGAGAGGGGTGCATAGGATATATTGTAGAGTGTAGATGGAGAGTATATTATGGTGTTTTGTGTGTGTGTGTGTGTGTCACTAGTGGTATGTATTTTTTCCTTCCTTCCTTCCTTCCCTCAGTTGCTAACCACACCCTTACTTTACAATTCAGTGAGACTATGGTTGTGTCAGACATAATAATAGCCTCCTCTGTCACCTAAGTGTCAGTTTAATCGCGTGGCTTCAGGTTGATTTATTTGTTGTGAGTCTGACAAAAACTTATGATGGGGTTGGGGCTAAACAAGATGTACAGTTGCCTAAAATAGTTCGATACATCGGAAGGGGGGGGGTCTAAGTCAACATTTCCTATCATCTCTCTAGAAGCAAGTTGAACAGGAATTTATAATTGTGTTAAGCAGCAACTACAGTACAATGTGTTTCTAGTCTGCCATTTTGCTAACTACTTATATATATTATCCAAATATAATATGTCAGCAATTTATGAAAACCTTGGTAATATAAATTATGACAGTTCTAAAAGTCTGTGATCGGAACTGTACATATACATAAGTGTAGATCAATATTAATGTGTAAACCATCAACCTATCAAAATAAATAGCAAACATGTAGGTTCATCGCTGTGTATACGTGTTATGTAACTGAATGTACACACAGTTCATCCACATATCTTATAAGTCTTATTTTCCCGAACTAACAATTCCAAAACTTAACTGTGCCGAAAATTATGGGGAGTAAACAGAGCGACTTAAGAATGAAAACTCTACTGTACTCCAGCCTTCAATAGAGTCAGTTTAGCAGGAAGATGGTGAGGGGTTTTGTCACAGTTGTAAATGAATGGAGTATACTTGCTAATAGTGAGTGTGTGTGTGAATACATTGTCCAGCTATGAAACTTACAGAAATGATGAAGTCTTGATCTCTCTACAGTTCGATCCATCTTCCTTTACTCTCCTCAACTTTCTTATGCATTATTCATACCATCATCCGAGTCCACATCACCACGCCTCGTATACTGCCTCCACCCTCCCTCCCTCTCTCCCTCCTTTCTTTATCTCGTCTCCTCTTTCTCTCCTTTACTACGCCTTCGCCACTCCCTCTTACATCACACTCCAACCTATCTCCTCGCTCCACCACAAAACCTCCTCCTCGCTCCACCACACAACCTCCTCCATCACACCCCTAACCTACCTCTTCCCTCCTCCACACAACATACCTCCTTCATCACACCTTCACCTCTACTTAAAACCTCCGAGTGTCTGTGAGTTTTTGTTTCCTCATTATCATAATCGTGTGTCAGAATAAAAAGGGCTAACCACGCCACTATCAATTAAAGGTTTAACTGATCTAAAGGGGACAATCCTGGTATGACAACACAATGCTTCCGTCAGGGGGGGAAGTATTATATTACCTTTTGTCTCCCCATATTTCTTGCAGCGACCGCCAGGGGAGAGAGAGAGAGAGAGACAGAAGGGAGATTATCTTACAGAGGGAAATAATGATCTGTGCTTTTTATTAGAGTGATGTGGATGAGGGTACAGGGAGAGACAGATCGAGAGTGAGGTAAAGAGATGGAGGTGAGTGGTGGATGGATGGATAGATGGATGGATGGAAGAGTGTGGAGTGAGATGAAACGAAGATAGAACAATGGTGGAGGATAGAACGAAATTTGGAGATTATTTTTCATGACCATCTTATTATTGTTATTATTATTATTATCATTATTATATTATTATTACCATCATCATCATCATTATTATCGAAAGCAAAGACGTTAAGCGGAGAGGAAAATGAAAGAAAGTAAGGAGGAGGAGAAAGTGTGCATGGGTAAGGGGAAAAGATATGAAAGGAAAGGAAAAATAATATATAATACAGTAACCGAGTGCTTTATCCCCCCCCCCCTTCTCCCCAGGTAATGTGTCGGTGGTTATTGAGTGTCAAGAAGAACTACCGCCCCGTCAAGTACCACAACTGGCGTCATGCAGTCACCGTGGCACAGACCATGTTTGCTATGCTCAAGACGGGCAAGATGGAACGCTTCATGACGGATATTGAGGTGAGGTGGTCGCTAATAAGTGAACCTGTACATAATTATTGATGGGGGGAGTTGATGGTTGGTGGGTAGAGTCAAAATAATATGCTAGACTAAGGATGATTTATAAATGTATTCGATGATTGTGTTGCAGTGGCGCTTCAAAATGTTTAACCACAACAAATGCCACGTCTTTTAACCTGGCCTAATCACTCATAGTTACAAAAGTTGTCGAGGTCTGCTAACCTAACCCAACCCAACCCAACCCAACCTACCCTAACTAAACCACACGTGCCCAACCCACCCATCTACCACCACAACAGATGCTGGGCCTGTTGGTGGCTTGTCTGTGTCATGACCTGGACCACCGAGGCACCAATAACAGCTTCCAGACCAAGACAGACTCCCCACTGGCCATCCTCTACTCCACCTCGACCATGGAGCATCATCACTTCGATCAGTGTGTTATGATACTTTCTCAGGACTCCAATAATATCTTCCAGGTGTGTAGGTGTGTTTGTGTGTGTGTGTGTGGGGAGGGATTGTGGGTAGGTGTGTGTGTGTGGGTGGGGAGGGATTGTGGGTAGGTGTGTGTGTGTGTGTGTGGGTGTGTGTGTGGGGGTGTGTGTGGGTGTGGGTGGTGTGTGGGGTGTGGGGGGGTGTTTTGTGAAGGTGTGTGTGTGTATATGAGAGAGAGAGAGACTCATAGTATCTCCCATGTGAGTGAGGAAATAAAAGAGAGAAAGGTATAATAAAAGAGAGCGAGTGGGAGAGGAGCAAGGAAAAAATAAATCACACTTAATGGGAGAAAAAAAAAGGGAAGGGGAGGGAAGTGGAAGAGAATAAATGAAGGGTAAAAGAAAAACGAAATGATAGATAGATAGATAGAAAAAATAATTATGGTGAGAGGGAAGAAGGATGAAAGAGATAAATTTGAATGGAAAACAAATATCAAGAAATTTTAAAAGTGAAGGTGGGAGGGAAAGAATGGAGAGAAGAAAGAATAGAGAGAGATTAGAACTGATGAATCAATGTATATATGAACGAATGAAGAACCGAAGCAAGGAAGGAATTAATGAAGGAAATGGAGGAGGAAGGGAAAGGAGTGAATGAAGGAGGGAATGAACAAAGGAATGAAAAAGGGAATGAAGGAGGGAGGGAAGGAAAGAATGAAAAAGGGAATGAAGGAGGGAGGGAAGGAAAGGTTGAAAGAGGAAATGAAGGAGGGAATGAAGGAAGGAATTAAGGAAGGAAGGAATTAAGAAGTGAATGAAAGGAGAAATGAAGGAGGGAATAAAAGAAGGAAGCAAAGTAGAAATGAAGGAATGAAGAAAGAAAGGGAGGGGGACGACTGAGAAAGGAACAACAGAAAATAAAAGATATGAGGATTGTGTTTTTTGCATCTTAATTAAAGTGAAAATCTCTCTTTGGTAAATTGGAGAGCTTCTGAATCCTCCACACACTGTCACAAAACAAGTCTCCCATTAGTATTATTGAGGTGATTTGTTTCCTGGGAGAGTTTAGAGGAATCTGTAACACTTCAGTTTATCCATCAGAGGTTCTTCCCTAAATGTTCTACAAATAAAGAAAGTAGAGTAGAGAGGAAAGATGAGGAGAGGGGAAGGGAAAGGGGGAAGGGTGAGGGGAAGGGAGAGGGGAAGGGAGAGGGGAAGGGAGGAGAGGAAAGGGAGGGGAGAGGAGAGAAGATGAGAGGGGAGGGGAGAGAGAAGAGGAGAGAAGGGTGGAGGAAGTGGAGGAAAGAAATTAAACGAAAAATAAAGAAGCAGAAAGGTGATTATGAAAGAGTATATAATTTTCATAATTTCTCAAGTAATTAACATTCACTGAGGGAGGAGGGATGGAACGGAGAGAGGAGAGAGGAGAGAGGGTGAAGCCATCAGTGATAAAGAGGAAGTGAGAAAGGGAAAAGTATACGATAGTTAAGAAAAGGGATGGGAAGGGAAGGTTAAATAAAATAGGAAGGGAAGGAGAAGGAACGGAATGAGTAAAGGTTAAAATAGGAAAGGAAGGAAAGAGGGAAAGTAAAGGAAGAGAAGGAGTGAGGGAAAGAGAAGGAAGGGAAGAAGTGAGGGGAAAGAAAGAGAATGGAATAAGTGAAATAGATGGAAAAGGAAGGGTAGGGTATGATTGGGAAGAGAAGGGAAGAGAAATGAAGAAGAGAGTTAACTAGAAGAAGAGGAGGTGAAGAGACAAAATATATGTGAATTCTTAATGAAACACAAAAGGTGAATGAATGGAAGAGAAAGAAGAAATTAAATTGACAAAATAACAGGAATCACAGAAAAGGGGAAAAGGAAGAGAGAGAAAAACCAAAAAAAGGAAGAAGGGAACAAGTAGAGGAAGAAGAGAAATTTAGGAGAAGAAATGGAGGGAAAGGAGAAAAAATAGGAAGATTGAAGAACTGAGGAGGAAGAGGGGAAAGAGGAAGAGATAGAAAATTAATTGTCACGCGATAATTAAAAACTTCATTAATACCGAGAGAGAGAGAGAGAGAGAGAGAGAGAGAGAGAGAGAGAGAGAGAGATTGCAGGATTTGGTTACACACATTTCTTATCTCATTGTAGATTCGTGTTGCATTAAACTCCCCTCCCCCCCACTCACCACTACCCCCCTCACCCCCCAGTCACTATCAGCCGTGGACTATCGACACGTGATGAGGCTCCTTGAGAACGCCATCCTCAGCACCGATATGGCCATGTACTTCAAGAAAAAGAACACCTTCCTCGAACTCTCCGATAACGGCGAGTTCGACTGGCAGAGTGACGACAAGAAGCAGTGTGAGTAAAAAAAAAAAATGAATAAAAAAAAAATAATGGAATAAATATGTGAATGCAATAAATATGTGAATGGAATAAATATGTGAATGGAATAATAAATGAATGAAATGAAACCATAACTAACAACAACAAATAATTCAGCATATCATATTTTTTTTCCCCACAACAACATTAACTACACTATTGTCCCCCCAACAAGATTTCAGCAACATAAACTTAACAAAAACAAATAATTCACCATATTTTTTTTACCACTTTCCACTACAGCAACATAACTTAACAAGATCAACTATTCTACTTCCCCTCGCAGTGTTGTGTGGGATGATGATGACCGCGTGTGATGTGTCAGCGATCGCGAAGCCCTGGGAGGAACAACACAAGACGGCCAAACTGGTGGCTGACGAGTTCTTTGAGCAGGGGGACCTCGAGAGACTCCAACTCAACCAGCAGCCTGTTGTTAGTAACCTATAGTATATGTATTACAGTGTCTAACTCTCTTATTTTTTCTTAGGTCTGTTTCTCTATTTTACTTCTTTGCTCTTGGGTCTACCTCTCTTATTTCTTAGGTCTGTTTCTCTATTTTACAAGTCGACATCTCTACTTTGGGGTCTACCTCTGTACCTGTTATCTCTGTTTGTATGGGTCTTACCTCTGTCTCTCTGATTTTATATGTTTACCTTTTATTTTTCTACTCCCCTGTCCATTAAAGGTCTATCCCTCTGTTTAATAAGTATATCACTCCCTACATATCTCCACCTATCTAGGACCAGGAGGTTACAGTACCATTTATCATCACCACCTACACATCACCCTTTACCAACACCACCAACATATTCCACCACCACCGAAACCATATCTTTTACCACGACGACGACCACCACCATCTAAACAACAAAATATATCACGACCACCACCACCACCACCACCACCACCCCCATCTTCCACCCTCACCACCTAAATAAAACATCCTCTAACACCACCACCTGCATGTCAACGCCCTCTACCTCACCTAACGCCAACTTCTCCTCTTCAGGCAATGATGGACCGGGAGAAGAAGGACGAGCTCCCAAAGATGCAGGTTGGCTTCATAGAGGCCATCTGTCTACCTCTATACAAGGTTAGTCGGTGTGTGAGGTCACGGTAAATAGTTCCAGTGTGAGGTCACGGTAAATAGTTCCAGTGTGAGGTCACGGTAAATAGTTCCAGTGTGAGGTCACAGTAAATAGTTCAGTGTGAGGTCACGGTAAATAGTTCCAGTGTGAGGTCACGGTAAAAAGTTCCAGTGTGAGGTCACGGTAAAAAGTTCCAGTGTGAGGTCACGGTAAAAAGTTCCAGTGTGAGGTCACGGTAAAAAGTTCCAGTGTGAGGTCACGGTAAATAGTTCCAGTGTGAGGTCACGGTAAAAAGTTCCAGTGTGAGGGCACGGTAAATAGTTCCAGTACTTCGAGGTCAGAAAAATAAAGAAATAAATACACTCCAGCTAAGTCATAAAGATCATGTAGCTCGTATTTTGGTTACAGGAGAGCCCTAACTCTTCTCAAGCGATTACAGTACAATGACGAGCCTCGACCAAGAAATATTACCACTTCACCAGTCCGATATCTTCGTCAACGCCAGAGATCAGTTTAGCTACTCTATTGGATGAATTATTAATCTATTGTGTATATATTCTTTGCATGGTTCTGGGACACACATCCATTTATTACCAAGGCAGTAAGTCGTCTATTGGTAATGAAAACCTAAGGAATACTCTACCACTAGCATGACATCGATAAGACAGGCCTCTGGTAATGATGTATGACAGCATTTACTTTCTCATTCCACTATATTATTATCAACCACACAATATACCACTGTCTGAAAAATCATCATTACCACAAACACAGGCATCCATTAATTTATTACTAACATGTATCTTTCCTTCATCTCCACTAGCATCCATATTTCTACAAAAATCACGATCACCACCACCACTACTAGCTCTACCACCATCAATCAACACACATCACCTCATCCCCATTCTCCTCTACCAATAACTCCTCTCCTTCTCCTCCTCCTCCTCCTCCTCCTCCTTCTTCTTCTCTACCACAAACACCGTCACCACTCATTGTCCTCTCTTCCCCAACAGGCCCTGAGTGAGTCGTTCCCTTGGGTGAAGCCTCTGTATGACGGATGTGCCAGCAACAGGGAACAGTGGAAGAAGCTGGCGGAACAGGTCGATATGGGCCTCACCTGGATAGACCACGAGTACATTGAAAAGCCAGTCGAGAGGAACGATAGGGAAGGTGAGAAGCGAATGGATTGTGGCTTAATTAAGGATAGAGAATAGAGAGACAGTGATAGATTTAGAGAGTGGACGAGGGTGGATAGATAAGAGAACAGTGATAGATTTAGAGACAATGATAGATAATAGAGAGACGGTAATATATTTAGAGAGAACCAAGATACTGGGAAAGGTAATAGACAGTGATAGATTTAGAGAGACGAGGGAGCTGGGGGAGACAGAAACAGGAAATTACAGAGAAAGGGAATATTATGACTACTTTTATTATAGAAAAAAAAATGACAATACGATCATAAAATTCATAATAGCTATAATATCTGTCTTTCCACTCATGACTTTCGCACGTTGTTTTTACAGTGGTAAGCAAAGTTCTTCCCTGAGAAGGACGATTAATACATAGACAAATAAAGTAAAAGAGGATAAAACGGCCATAGCAGCTACATATTGTTTGTTTTTCTACTAAATATTATTATTATTATTGTTAATATTATTACTATTATTACTATTATTATTATCATTATTATTACTATTATTATTATTATTATTATTATCATTATTATTACTCTTATTACTGTTACTATTATTACTATTACTATTATTATTATTATTACTATTATATTGGTGTCTTTCTGTATCTCTACGCAATAATATTACTGGTGTTGTTTTAATGTTGCACTGTTTTATTGATGTCGTTGCAGTGGTGGCAAAGATTACCCTCAACCCCAAGCCACCTTCTTCAGCCACCTCACCCTCACCACCAAAGGTAAACTACTCCATTTATTATTATATATATATATATATATATATATTTTTTTTTTTTTTTTTTTTTTTTTTTGCATAATTCACTCCAACACTCTCAGGCTTGTCACTCAGGGTTCAAGCATTTATCTAACTCCTATATAATATTCTAAAATTCTAAATACTATTATCAAACTCTTAGGATTCAAGCATTTATCTACTGTACAGTACTAACTTCATTATAATATTCTAAATACTATTATTAAACTCTCAGGCTCGTCATTCAGAATTCGAGTATATTTATTGAATGGGTCTCACTCACTCACTCTCTCTTCATACATTCTTAATTCTGTCAAACTCTCAGGCTCGTCCCTTACGATTTAATTAAACTTCTCCTATAACATATAGACACTGGGAAAATATTACCATTTCACCAGTCCGGTCGGTATCTTCGTCAACGCCAAAGATAGACAGTTTAGTCGCTCTATTGAATTGTCGCCTCACTTGCTTCACCGAGGCACGCGATGTTCATAGTCTCGAGATTATTAGGTGTAGAAAAACGTGCATATTTCTCGAGTCCATGAACACTGCATGTGTCGGTGAAGCAGGTGAGGCAACAGGACTTCTACCGCCAACTGTACAGTCACTCGTCAATACATCAAAACATCACAAAAAAAATACATAAAAAGCAAAACTATTATATTAATTGGCATTGAATCTATGTGTCTTGGCCTTTGCATTTTTTGTGTGGTTTCTGGTGCCTAAAGCATAAAAAAAAAGGATAACATCTCATTATGCATTCAACAAATTACATCCCCCGTGGTTTAAAAGTCAAAGTTTATTAATATATAAGATTAGAGACGTTCCAAGATAATTAACTCCCTTAATTGTCCACCATATCTACCTACGCCCTCCATGCATCCTCCCAATGTTGACGACTATAAATTATGTGACAGAAGAATACTTATATGGTTGTTATTGTAGGAAAGAAGTTCACGCAATTATCTATTACACTTGATAATTGTAGGTTATGCTGTAAGAATGTCTGTGCTTGCTTTATTACTTGTGGATTCTTTGTCGCTTAATTAAGGGACCCTGTGATGTAGTCAGAAAATTGGAGATGAACGAGTCCTTCAAATATTGCCACGGAACACCAACTATATGGAAGAAGCTTGTTTCGTGGCATAGTCAGGAGGAATCAGAAGTCTCCAATTCTTGTACACTTTCACAGGGTCCATAAAGAATTGCCTGAGAGAGCTTTCAGAATCACGATTTAGCGCTTGGTCAATTGTACAGTCGTGTGCCTAACTAGGGGCTTGGTGACTTGAGCATGGAAGAGCTTAATTGATACATTTTTGTGCTTGGGAGCTTGGTGACTTTTGCATGGATGTATTTCAGTATAATGATAAAACTATATGGAGGCGTCTATACCTGTGTAAACTATGTTCAGGCCCTTGGTAAGTTGTGTACCAGGGAACGCTTGGATTCAATAAGGGGAGAAACTCTTGTTGGTGAATTGATAAGTCTATGATTCCAGCTTATTATCATGTTACGTGTATAATATCGGTTACTGTATCTAAACACAGTCCAGAAAACAATTACAACAGGCTGGGACACTCACATCAACATTAACTGAAGGGGAAGGGAATAATGTTAATAAAATAAGATGTAAGGAGGGGCTTCGTGATGCCAAGTGACGTCACGCACACTTCATAAGGAGACACAAAGAGGACCTTGTGACACTTGGTGATGTAATGCACAACAGGGACTCTTCATGTTTGTCAGCGAGTGTCCCGTGCCGACGTGTTGTTATTTGGACTTTTTATATCCGAGTAACCTAACCCGGGTCTCCACTTCATCACACACGTACAGGGTGAGGCCGAGCAGCGTCGTGGAGGCCGTCTGGGGTCCGCTCTGAAGGGAGGAGCGCGGGTTCTGAGGGGGGCGGGGTCAGGGGCGAACAAGAGGAGGTCAGTGGAGAAAAGGACAGACAGAGTGACAGACTCCTCCAGTGACGGACAAAAGCCGGCCAGGATGTCCCCCAAACAAGAGCACGTTTCCCAAGCCTCAGTCTCACGTCAGGAGTCACAGGTGAAACGAATACATAAATAGATTGGGGAAAAAACTAAAAGGGATACAATACATTAATAGTGACCAAGATACTGAATTAATTGTGACCGGGAATCATAGCAGGATGGATGTGATGGTGATCCAGTTTTGGTGTCAATAAGGAGGCTCAGTAACAACAGGTTGTGTCAGCAGGTTGAAGGTTACTGAACTTCACAAACTTGGACAGGAAATAAACTTCATCAGTATAGGTCTACATGGTCTTCTTTTTGGTGTAATTCATAGGAATTTGTAGCTTTCACTTCAATGACGAAAACTTAGTCCTATCAACATTCTTTGGCTCTTGTCACACATTCTTTGCAACTTTTCCTTCATATTCATTTTTCTACTACATAGATATATATACAGTATCTACACACAATCCATGTGCTTCTTATTAGATACAACTATGAATAAATTCAATATACAATCCCATTCAGTAAATACTGTGAAGAAGTCTGAATTCTAAGTAACGAGCCTTGGAGTGTTAATTTTATATTATAATTCAGTTGCAAAATTGGTGAAAGAGTTAGAAGTGTTCTATCATCACGTTAATTTATAATATTATAATGATATTCTTTCAGCTAGTGCCATTTTTGCTGGGTATTTCTCGGTTATTCTTGTTCTAAAATACTCAAACGTATTTCCCTATATTTAATAATGAATAGTTAAATAGTAATAGTTCTTGAACACTCAAAATTTAATTTAAAATCAGCTAAACTTTTGATATTAAAAAGTTGTCACTGCCGCGGCCCGCACATTATCAGCCTGGACAAAGACGATACCCGTCCCGGATGTCTGGGATGACAAGAGGCACAGCTGACCAGTCGGCGGAGTTACCAATCCTACCGCTACCCATTTTAAAATTAACGTAGGGGTGGTAACAAAACTGATTTTGCCGACTGTACATATGAGAATATATCTCTGCACAAATATTATATATAAATCCTTATTTAAGGGGGTACGGTATGCTTTATAATAATCAAATTCAGCATAATAAGAGACAAACAAACTCAGCTGGGTGAGACAAACCCACAAATCATCTTGGTGTAGGAATGTTTAGCTTGGTGTCACGTAATATCTAAAGTGTCAGTATAACGTGAGCCAAGATCTCACCGATACTGACTCTTCTTTCCTTTGCGTCCACTTAACAGGAGGAGGAGGTGGTGCCAAAGGTAGGACGACAGGGTGGCAAGGCGTGCAACAAGAGCAGAGGACGTCCTTGTGTCCTACTCTGACTCCCTCCACGTCTACAACATTGGCCTCAGCTACAACTACGCCACTGCTGACCGCTTCCCAGCATCCACCCACCCTCAGGTCACGACGCCATGCACTCAGAAGCAATCTCACTCACCAGTCACATGAGATACTATAATACCAAGGCCACTTATCACTCATCAAGGTTTCCAAACACTTCCAAACAGATTCCTATGGTCACTATGGCAGGGATGTCGGTGGCGGAGAATGGGACACTAAATAAGAACACTCACTGTAAGGGTTATGACAAGGAACACTTACAACACACTCCTATATTTATCACACCTACACACGATAAATTAGTCTCATTCTGAAGTACGGACTCATCAGAGAATCGTCGTACCCCAATATCTATCATGACTAACAAAAGTAACTCAGTGATGATACAAGTAAATAAAGAAACTACACCAGAAACACTAGCTGGGGATACGACCCCCCGCGTGGCGTCACTAGTGAGGAATGAAAGAGCCACTCAGGAAGGATAAGCATGGCCCCTCACTAGAGATAAACCAAATCCATTCACTGAAGACACTCGACTCACCAATACCAGACACACCAATTCACAAAAAAGTGGGAATAAAAATATCAAGGGCACCGGAGTTACACTAGCAGCATATTCAACAAAAAACATTCAGTATTTATTCATGGAGTTTATAATGCTGACGGAAATATTTATGCTACCGAGAGAAAATAAGAACACTAACTCCCTCCGATGATCCCAAAACAAGCCCACACTGTTTATGGTGAGATACATAATCAGACTTCACACCCACTTTAAAATGGAATGACGACTACGACGACGAGAGACTTCAGCAGACACCGGACCAGACATGCAAGGAACTCCAAACACAAAACACTTCACGGTCGGTACAAATCTTTAGGACAAGTATATCACTGGGGATTAAAAGGTATTGTTGATTGGTACTACTAACCAGTGTGAATTATAAACATTACTATACATCATTCCATGTGTATAATAACTATAGAATAATGTTGACTTTCTCTAAATCACAGACAGTAACTATCAAATCCTATATATAGTTTTCCCCAAAAAGTCTATGAAAATAATCTGCTTGTTTTAAATTTTGTCTGACGTTCAAAGACTAAGGAGAAATATTAAAGAAAACTATTTGCTTCGTACGGTGAAAGCCTGCTGAGATGGTACGTACCGGCACTAAAGGAAAACACGTTAGTTACATTATACGATACATATATATATATAACACGAGAAACTAAAACTAAATGAGAAAGAAAAAAGAGAGAGAGAGAAAGTGGAACTGAACAATTTACTCGTGTGTCTTGGGGTCTGATATACGAAACCTGTTCTCTGAAGGTGTATTCAGAATTGTATTTCATGATGGAAGTAGAACAAATGTGTTGTTGATATTGGGTTTACATCTAGTTTGTGAAAAAAAAAAATTAAAAGTCAATAAAAAAAATATATAACACATTTGTATTCTGCATGAAAACATGACTCGTGATGATGAAGTTTTAAAAGTACAAAACAAAAAATGGAAACTCCTTATGGAAATAAATTACAGTAGGCCTATATGTACAGTTATGGTCAAAAGTTCTGCAATCTGATGAATAAAAAAAATTGATTGAATTTTATGAACTAATATTTTTTTGCAGAGACCAACAGTAATAGTTTCGGATCATTTTTCGAAGCCATCTCATTGGAAGGTGTTGCAGGACTATTGACCATGACTGTACAACAAACAAACATGCTAATAGTGAAGTGCAGATACGAAAACTAAATAAACATCCACTAATTTTGTATAGAGTACGATTTAATTCAAGAAATGGGAACAGTAAAATATATATAATAATAATTGTATATGTGATTGAATCGACATGAAAATCAAACAAATTCAATAAGAAAAAAAAATATATATATAACCTGTTGAAAATGAAAAAAGGTATATACATAATTATGTTGTTTAAAAGAATATAATGTAAAAATAACTGAACATTGAAATTAATTAAACAGAAAAAGCCTAAAATGAGCAGAGAGAAAAAATGAAGATAAGGTCAATATATTGCAGTTGAAAATGATTATAAAAACGATGATCCTGCCTGCATGCAATCAACAAACAGGAACTCCTCAAACAACACTATTATAAACAGCTGCCTAAATTATAAACAAAGGATGGTCCAAGCAACTGTACTGTACACATGTTCCGTCCTCCGCTGTGTACCCTCAGCATCTAAACAGAATCAAACAGTAACAAAGTAATCAAGTAACAGTAAACAGAATCAAACAGATATAGCAGTAACCAATAGAGAAGAAAAAAAATATATATATTTAAAAAAAAGAAAAAAAAAATCCAGTTAATCAAATATAATCAATAATGACACAGAACTCTATCCATTATTATTATTATTATTATTATTATTATTATTCATACACAATCAATAACAGAAGGCAATCAAAATATTATGTATATCAGGGAAACTATATAATTATAATATAATCACAGTAACATCATTCATGGGTTCTCCTCCCAACCACAAAGATAATATATAGAAATACATACCATCAATATTGTTTGTATGTATGTGTGTGGTGGTTAATAAGGGGATACCTAAAACATTCTTGGTGGTACATTGGAGCACCTTGATTCCTCCACAGTATGCCAGGAAACAGGATAAGGTTAATAGAAATAATGGTATCACGTTGCTTAGAATAGTTTGGAGGACTCATGCAGTTGCTCCAGATTTACCAACACTCTACTATGGTACCCTCTTAAGGGGGAAGTTTTGTGTTGGTAAATCAGATTCTGGAGCAGCTGAATCCTCCAAACTATTCTAAGTAACAGAACACCATTATTATTGCTTTACTGGTCCTGTTTCCTAGCATACTTTGGAGGAATCAAGACACTCCAATGTACCAAAAAAGAATTACCACCTTAAGCTTCAATCCTCCTAATACAACTCTTGTGAAAGCATGCTCTGTATTTTATTATTATTATTATTATAGAAAGTACAATGGTGTACTGGCAATAACAACCATTGTTAATTAAGACATTACACAGAATCTTACACACTCTTGAAAACATATATGAAGTTTGAGCAAGAAATCATCAATATTTGTGTATTAAGGACCCTGTGATCGTGTATGATATTTGGAGGCTTCTGATTCCTCCTATCTATGCCACGAAACACGCTTCTTCCATATAGATGATGTTTCATGGCAATATTTGAAGGACTCATTCATTTACCTCCAATTTTCTGACTACATCACATGGTCCCTTCATTAATCGCATCTTGGCTCAAGATTTACTTAAATAAAAGTTCATTTCAAGAAGTGAGCAGTGCCAAAGTGTGATCAAATGTTTCATTGTGTAACGACAGAAAATTATTGAATTATATTGAAATTAGTGTGAAGGAGGATCCATTAATAAGCGACTACAAGGTCTTGTCTAACTAACACCTTTACAAAAACTAAAACTAACATTCCCAAACGCTGTTCCCAACAAAATAATGTGAACTCTATGTGGTTGTGATTAAACAATAGAAAGTCAGGATTATTTCAGTGTGATAATCAATGGTTGTGTTCGTCCTCTAATAATTTATCTGGTTTAAAAATAGAGCACTTTATATTTGGATGTAAGTAATATTGCATTGAGCGCTGTACTGCTAGCAACACCTTTGCTGCTGCAGTTTGTAGGTGCATGCCAGATTACATGAAAAGTCAAAACTAGAGTATATATAGTTATAATTATATATAACTGTACAGCAGACTTTAATTAAGTTGTAGGTACAAGTGTAAGTGTATGGGTGTTAGAGGAATCAAAACGCAGGAAATAAAGCTGTGTTATAGTAGTAAATATTGTAGGTTTAAACGTTTCCATTTTTCGCTGTTTACAAGGATGGAACTGCAATCATTTTTTTACAACTTATATTTTTCAAAATATACAATCTCACATATTTTACAAGGATATTGTTCATAACTAGATTATCCTATGATTTCCATGTCCTTTGTTGAATATGTCAGCTAATGAATAGATAATATATAGGCAGTACTTTGCCAATCACAAAGTTTGAATTTACAGTTCTTTGCTATTCATAGAGATTGAATTTAAAGCTCTTAGTCGATCATCAAATTTAAAGTTACGGCTCATAACTAATCATGCAGTTTGAATTTCAAGTTTTTTGCCATTTGTGGAGTTTGAATTTTAAACTTCCTGACAAATTATATTTCTAATATTTAATCAATCATGGAGTACAACGGAATACTCTTAATTAAGGACACTGTGATTGTGTATGAGACTTGGTTGCTTCTGATTCCCCCTGACCATGCCACGAAACAAGCTCCTTTATCAATACAGGTGGTGTTTCGTGGCAATGATTGAAGGACTAGCTAACCTCCAAATTTTTTACTTCATCACGGAGTTCCTTAATTAACCAATCATCCAATCATCTTATTAATCCAATCAAAGAGTTTAAATTTGAACCTCCCGGCTCACTATGAAGTTTGAATTCAACAAAACTTTTTCCCAATCATCTTCCCTATACATTCGCGTGCCAAGTTCCTCCTGTTTAGCCACTATAGAGCGAACACTTGCGTCTTTCCTCATTAAAGTTAGACCCGTGTAATGTAGTTGCATAATGAATGGTAATGATCAGCAGAGGTTGTTGTAGTAGTTGAGATGATCATTTCGGCTGTATACGCACTCGAGAAGCACACCATTTTAATCCCACCGCCGCCACCAAAGTGCAAACCAAGTTAGGAAATCCATGAAAGTTGTTGTGTGGGTCTTTCCTCATTCCGCTATGACGTATTGCAGTGACGTCATGTTTTGGCAAAGATTTGTTCACTTTAGTTTGCAACATAATTTTTTATTTTTTTATAATTGCTATTATTATATGCAACAGTTTATGCTATTATTGTTTAATGTCATCATTACTACAAAGAGACCTGTTTGTCCATTTAATCTTTATTAATTAACAGTATATAATATAAATTCCATAAAATCACTGACAGGATACGCTATAGATATAATTTGATTTAGCATTAGTTATCACTACAATTATATATATGTTATTTCAGTCAGAAGGCATGACACAAACACGAGAGAGGCAGGCACTGGCGAGGTGTGCATGGGTGCCTCACGAGTGCCAAATTTGAGTGCCAATTTTGAATGACATCAATTGCAGACACTAAGAAACTCCTCACCTCTCTCTATTTCCTAAATGCAACACTGTTTGTTTTCCTTCTTCATCTGTCTCTCTGTTTAAACTAATAAAATCATAAACAGAACACATGAACTACGCACTATTCTTATATCAAACATAATGTCATTAAAAACTATAACATCTTCATTACCTCGACCCACTCCCTTCTGTCTATCGGTCTGTCTAATCTTGAATGTTACATACTGCACACACAAATTATCTCTGTCTGTCTATCTGTGTTTATCTGACCTATAGATTACCATAGGTTACTGTCTCACTCTCTCTACACATCTTGATCTCATTTTGTTTATCTGTCTCTCTCTTTCTTAAAGGACCCTGTGCTCGTGTATTAGACTTGGTGATTTCTGATTCCTCCTTACTATGCCACGAAACAAGCTCCTTCTATATAGATAGTGTTTCGTGGCAATATTTGAAGGACTCATTTATCTCCAATTTTTTTATTACAACACAGGGTTCCTTAATAAAATCTGAATGCCCCTCATTGCTGGCACAAGTCAGTTCATATAGTCTCTTCTCCATTCATCTGCTATGCATCCGTGTACTAACCCTTCTGTCTATATCTATCTGTCTTGTATATTTTCTTCAGAGCTGACCAGAGAGCCACAACCAAACTAGTATTGTTCATCAACATTTCTTTCATTATGCAGTCAATTTACTTCTGTCTACAAGAATGTAACTTCATTTACAAACGTATCAAAACCTCTTCAGCCTAAATTCTGTCCAGTCATTAATCTTCTAACTCTCCTACTATCAATATATTTTCCCACTACCCGAGAGTCCGTGAACAATCAACCAACTTACAATCATATACAACCATATACAATTTACATTATATAAATTTTTCTACAATCACGGTTTGCAGCCATATACAATTTACATTCTATATATTTTCTATCTGATCATCAACGTCCACCAATCATCACTCCATCAAAAAGCTATAATGTGCAAAATTAACCACGTCCACTATTGTTTGTTGTCATGTGAATAATTACTGAAACAAATTACCTCTCTATACAAATTAAATAGATAATCCATACAAATTATCTCTAAATACAAATAAATCATCTTAATAAAAATAATCTCACAATAAAAATAATATCTTAATACAAATTATCTCTCCATACAAATTATCTATATACTCCATACAAATTATCTCAATACAAATTGTCTCAATACAAATTATCTTTCCAATACAAATCTACGCAAATAATAATCAATCAATAATCTTCTTTCCTTCCAATTTTAATCACCAGTCATAGATTATTTCAAAACACAAACAAATAATGATGGTTCCTCTTCTTCTTCTTCTTCATCTAGTCAACCATTGCCAGTCAGTCAGAAGTAATCAAAAGAATGGATCAACCTAAAACCCAGATAATGCAGTCTTACACAATATTTACACAATACGCACACAATATTTACACAATTCAGACATGCAAGAGGGATATGAACGTGTGTGTGTGTGTGTGTGTGTGTGTGTGTGTGTGTGTGTGTGTGTGTGTCATGAAACGCTTAGTACAATTATTATTCTCTTCCATTTACTCTTTTTGTGCTTTAATTAACCTTTTCTTCTTCTCTCACGCCGTTCTCTCTCTCTCTCACCTATTTTCTGTCTCCACACTGATATCTGTCTATCCGTCTGTCTATCCAGTAATCTTTCATTTCTTGTTTCTTTCGCTCTCCAAAAACTTTATTAATAAATTCTCAAAGAGTACTGTAATGTGTTTTATTGCCATATTCATAGTCTAGACTCTAAAGGAATAATGGGATGTTAATAAGTGAAGTTCAACCTCAAGTCAGGTACTGTACGTACAGCCACAATCAAATATCCATCGACACCTTCCCTGTATCGTACAAATAAATCAGTATCATATCAAAGTATAATCCTACAACGCTTTACGTCAACTCAACCCCCTTAGTTATTATTATGAGGTACTGCAAAATCATACACGTGTTGTTCTTTATTACCAAAATATTTACTACGATGGAGGGAAAGTGTAGGTGGATATTTGATTGTGGATGTACAGTTGGCTCCACTCCCGCGTTTCTCCCCTGGCGTTGCCAATGTTGGGCCAGTCAGAAATTCGAATCCCGATCCACAAGTTAAAAAATTCGAAACATTCATATCCTTAGAGTCAAAGATATGAATGTTTCGATTAGCAAAAGTAATGGTGTTCTGTTGCTTGGAATAGTTTGGAGGATTCAGTTGCTCCAGAATCATCAATACAAAACATCCCCCTTAACACGTGATACGAAAAAACACACAAAAAAAACACAGACACACACATGAACACCCACATATCTAAATGGGAAATGCTTGCCTTGACTATAATATAATCTGAGGGTCATCATACTGAGAACGTTTTGTCTAGCACTTACTTACTTACTTTATCTCTCATACTCAGAACGAACAAGTCAAGCATTACCACACACTACACTATAGTAGGAAAAGATATACAAAAAATATATACAAAAAAAGATATACAAAAAAATATATACAAAAAGATATACAAAAAAAGATATACAAAAAA
>JAWZYT010003893.1:0-7500 GCA_034508575.1 Petrolisthes manimaculis | reverse complement strand
ACACACACACACAATTACTATGCCCCATCGCTCTCTTTCTAATTATTCTCTATTGCTAACTTACCAATCAACCAATTAACACTACACACACACACGTCAAAAGAAATATAATGATAATAATGTTTACTTCCTCTTCGACACCCATACAGTCAACTTACAACATTATTTCTCTGTTGAACTGGGGAAGAGAGGGAGGATACCAGTTAAAAATAAGTAGGAAGGAGAGAGAGAGGTGGACATGAGGAAGGAGAGGGATGATGGTTGATGGGGAGAGAAGAAAGGGGGAATAACGGATAGGGGGAAACAAGTGTGTGTGTGTGTGTGTGTGTGTGTGTGTGTGTGTGTGTGTGTGTGTGTGTGTGTGTGTGTGTGTGTAGAGAGAGAGAGAGAGAGCACAGAAAAACGAGTAAAGAGGAAAAGAGAGAGTGGGGTTAGAGAGGAGGATGAGGAGGGGAGTGTGCATGAGTGAGTGAGTGAGGAAGGGAAGGGGAGGGGAGGGGAGGGGAGGAGAGGGGAGGAGGTAGTAGCCTGGTAGTAGGGATGGGTGGGTGGGTGGGTGGGTGCAGGGCAGTGATGGAAGCTCAGTACAGTGTCTGCTAGTTGTAGTTGTGGTGGTGGTGGTGGTGGCAGTAGTATATATGTGTTGGTAGTGGTGGTAATACGTTCACTACAACACGTCTACTGTACTTTAACAACTCTCCTCGCCTCTTCACTAACTCTCTCACTCATTCGTTTCTGTTTTGTTTTTCTTTGGGACTTTACTCGTTTCACTCGCTCTCTCGCTCGCTCTGTCATACACAAACGTTCTTGGGCAACCTTTCCTCGTCTTATCTTTATTACATAATCATATATACGTATACTCCAACCCATACTTATACTCATTCATCCATACTCACTTCTCCACACTTTTTATTTATTTTTTACCTATTCCAAGCCACACACACACACACACACACACACTAACCTCCCGAGTTCTCCCTCTCTTCCCACTCCTCCTCCCTCCCTCCCTCCACCACCCGTCCCCATTCCCTCTTACGCTTCCTTGTCCCTAGTTGTTGGTCCCTGCCTCTCCCTTACCGTGCTAATCCTCCCTAATTCCTACTCCCTGCCTGTCTGCCTTCCCTTCCTCCACACACGTCCCTTGCCCTCTCCTGTACCTTTGAGCTTCACACTTCTATCTCTTCTCTTGTCATTTACTCTTAGATTTCCATACAAAATTTTACTTCATACCTGATTCTCCTACTTTCTATCTCCCTCCTGTCCTTCACTCTTTCATTTCCATACACAATTATACTCTATACTTCCTTATCCTACTTTCTTCTCTCCTTAATTAAAAATCATCACCTTCCCTCCTCACCACCACACCACAACCTCTACCACTGTTATTCCCTTCATTCACCACAACACCTAACTAGAGCAGCGACTTCGCCCTCACCACGCCAAATAGTCAGTAAGTTCAGTAAGTCAGTGAGTCAGCAGCTCAAACACAACAACAACAACAGCCTAACACAGCACACAGCCAGCAGGTAAGCCGACTCAGCAGGTCACCTTAAAGCTTCCTCATTAACCCCTCCACTCTCTCTCTCACTCTCTCTCACTTTCTCTCTCTCTCTCTCTCTCTCTCTCTCTCTCTCTCTCTCTCTCTGGGTACGACTTGAATACACACACTGTCATGTCTCTCTCTCACTGTCCCTCTCCTCCACTCCCCTTACTCCACTACACAGAATTTTATAAGCAGTGAATTATTGCTAAAGAATTTCCAGGAACAAGTATTACGTAGAGATCTGGCTGGTAAAAACTTCACACGTCCCCACCACCAACCACCAACCATCAACCATCCAAGGTCAGTTTAAGGGGGGAAGTTTTGTGTTGGTAAATCTGGAGCAGCTGAATCCTCCAAACTATTCCTAGCAACATAACACCTTTATTTTTGCTCTTCTGGTCCTGTTTCCTGGCATACTTTGGAGGAATCAATGCACTTCAATGTAACAAAAATGAATTACCACCTTTAAGGGACCCAGTGATGTAGTCAGAAACTTGTGAGAGATAAACGAGTCATACAAATATTGCCACGAAACACTACCTATATGGGAGGAGCTTCTTTCGTGACATGAATAGGAGGAATCAGAAGCCTCCAATTTTCATAATAATATCTAATTACGTGGTCGCGAATTTACGATCTCGGTTGTACAGTAGGAAGAAGAACCAGTGAACGAAGGAAATAAGGTAGATAGATGCAAATGAAGACAAACACACACAATGTTGTTACTTGTTGGAACATCTCCAGTAACTCCATCCAGACTCAAACACTCACTCACACCAAATAACATGTCTCCAATGTAGGCTCCCTTTATTCATTATCATTATTATTTTTTTTTTTAAGGGGGTCGTCTAGTCTCTTAAGATTGGATGGTTACTAACTAATACCTTCACACTATGCTACAAAACAGATCCCTTACTCGTATGTTCATTTTTGCCAGGGTTAAAAAAAAAATCAAAACACAAAGTCAAAATACTGTATGTGATCATTTTGGGGTGGAGACTAAAACGCGTATCACACGGTGCGTTTCACCGGATTACTTCACCCAACCAAATGGTCGTTTGGTACATACATACACTTAGTTCGTGGGACTTGAGAACACCTCTAGCAGACGCGTTGGCTATCCACGGCCACACGCGAATCCTGAATCGTTGAACAATAACAATAAAAATATATATATATATATATATATATATATATATATCCGGCACCGAAAACAATACACCTCCCCATTCGGGGCATTGTAACAAAGATGGAGCGAAGGCAGAGGGAGGCTTGTAGATTTACAAGCAATATTATAACTCTTGGGGTCTATGTTTTGGCGAAGAGAAGAGATGAAGAGATTGCCAGAAGATAACAGCTGCAACATATATCATATCAGCATCAAATGACTTAAGTAAATATATCGTATAAATATCTATTATCATGCACACATTTTCTTGTAATAAATTGTGCATGATGGTCCACATTTCAATTTTTATCAAGTGCTATCAATATTTTAAATCAAGGGAAAAAGTATAGACATATTTTGACTCTGGAGTAGGTTGGGTAAAATGGGCAACTCATTGTAACTTTTTTAAAAACCTGGGGAACACGGATGGTTAGGTTAAATGTCCCTCAGGTTGGCCAAATAGGTCCCACGAAACGCCAAGTTGGGTGAAACGCCCCGTATGATAGGCGCTTAAAAGATAGGATGGGAATGTGATTTGTATAAGTGGCGCAACTTTGTTTGTGTCTAATTTATTGCACGTAAATTTGACAACATACTGCTGCGGACACATTGAATGTAAGGCGTATATGGAATAAAATATACTCGTACATACATCATACATGTTATATGGGGGGAAGGTTTTATTAATTAACGAAGAGAGAGAGAGAGAGAGAGAGAGAGAGAGAGAGAGAGAGAGAGAGAGAGAGAGACGTTGGTAGACAAGAAGGAACGGAGGCGGGGAAAGGGAAGGGAGATAATTAGGGGTAGTGAGGGTGGGAAGGAGGAGGAGGGGACACATTTGAGAGAGGGCCACATATGGGAGGGAAGGGACACCTTACGTCAACTCAACCCCCTCAATTATTATTATGAAGTGCTGCAAAATCATTCATGTGTTAGTTCTTTATTACCAAGATATTTACAGTATTACGATGCCAGTAAAGAGTCTGTTGATATTTGATTGTGGCTGTACATGTATTGAAGGAAGAGGTTAGATTGTGTTGTGTGTCTTGAAGCAAGTTATTTTTATGCATCTCTTAAAAAAACTGTCAAAGAAAGATTATTTTCTAAGTGTTCCCTCACTCATCCTCTTTTCTCCGGTCACACTTGAGAGAGAGAGAGAGAGAGAGAGAGAGAGAGAGAGAGAGAGAGAGAGAGAGAGAGAGAGAGAGAGAGAGAGAGGGGGGGGGGGGGGGGGGGGGGAGGAAGTAGGATATAGGGGTTTATATGGGAAGAGGATGGAGACAGAGTGGGAAGAAAGGAAAACTGGTATTTGGGTTAGGCCTGTGTGTGTGTGTGTGTGTGTGTGTGTGTGTGTGTGTGTGTGTGTGTGTGTCAGGGAGAGAGAGAGAAAGAGAAAGAAGAAAGAAAAAAAGAAAAAAGAAAGAAAGAAAGAAAGAAAGAAAGAAAGAAAGAAAGAAAGAAAGAAAGAAAAGAAAGAAAGAAAGAAAGAAAGAAAGAAAGAAAGAAAGAAAGAAAGAAAGAAAGAAAGAAAGAAAGAAAGAAAGAAAGAAGGAAGGAAAGAAGGAAAGAAGGAAAGAAAGAAAGAAAGAAAGAAAGAAAGAAAGAAAGAAAGAAAGAAAGAAAGAAAGAAAGAAAGAAAGAAAGAAAGAAAGAAAGAAAGAAAGAAAGAAAGAAAGAAAGAAAGAAAGAAAGAAAGAAAGAAAGAAAGAAAGAAAGAAAGAAAGAAAGAAAGAAAGAAAGAAAGAAAGAAAGAAAGAAAGAAAGAAAGAAAGAAAGAAAGAAAGAAAGAAGAAAGAAGGAAGGAAGGAAGGAAGGAAGGAAGGAAGGAAAGAAAGAAAGAAAGAAAGAAAGAAAGAAAGAAAGAAAGAAAGAAAGAAAGAAAGAAAGAAAGAAAGAAGAAAGAAAGAAAGAAAGAAAGAAGAAAGAAAGAAAGAAAGAAAGAAAGAAAGAAAGAAAGAAAGAAAGAAAGAAAGAAAGAAAGAAAGAAGAAAGAAAGAAAGAAAGAAAGAAAGAAAGAGAGAAAGAAAGAAAGAGAGAGAGAAAGGGAGAAAGAAAGAAGAGAGAGAGAAAGGGAGAAAGAAAGAGAGAGAGAAAGGGAGACATAAGAGAAGGAAGAGAGAGAAAGAAAGAGAGAGAGAAATGTTCACGAGAGCAGAAAAACCTCGTATCATGATGTGGACCAGCAACCAACCACATCCTACCACACCAGTCACCCTACCATACAACACACACACACACACACACACACACACATCCAACCAACTTACCACACACACACATCCATTCAACCAACCACACACCATACATCCAACCTACCACACACACAAAACCAACCAACTTACCACACACACACCCATCCAACCAACCAACTACCACACACACACACATTCAACTAACCAACCTACCACACACACACCAACCACACAACCTACCAACCTACCACACACACATCCATTCAACCACCCTACCACACACAATCAACCACCCTACCACACACACACACCCTTTCAACCACCCTACCACACACACACACCCTTTCAACCAACCTACCATACATCCAAACAGCTTACGATATATTAATCTATCCCTTTATACACGTTGCCAATCATTCCACAACATAGTACATACAGCATCATATCAAAAAATATTAAATGTATTATAACCTGAGGATGTAACACTGAATCTCTGTTTAAACTATCACATCTTCTGTGCATGTTCTGAGTACATTCTAAAGTTTATGTGTGTGTGAGTGTGTGTGTGTGTGTGTGTGTGTCGCCAACCAACCAACCTATTCACCCATCCAGTCCACTCACCCATTCATTCATTCATTCATTCATTCATTCATTCATTCATTCATGCATTTCAACCCATCCACATCTTGATTCCTCCAAGAAAGTATACCAGGAAACAGGACCAGGTTAGCTAAACAAAAAATAATAATGGTACCCTGTCGCCAGGAATAATTTGGAGGAATCAAGTGCTCCAGATTTATACCAACACTGCATACTCACACCCGTAGTTTTAAAACATTTGAGGCTCTATGAACCCTCCAAATAATCCAGGCCACAAAACGCTTCAGTGTTTCGAATAGGGAATCTGTTACCTGGAGTAGTTTGGAGGGTTCATAGAGCTCCAGTAAGGGCCCTCAAATGTTTTAAAACTACGGGTGTCATCCCTTAAATATAATATACCCAACCAACATCCACATCACCCACCAACCTATATTCACCGATCCACCAACCTATCCTGTATTTGCTATCCACCCACTGACCTATTCTCATCCATCTATCCATCCATCCATCCATCCATCAATCCATCCACATCAGACCTATCTATTTATTTATCTATCTATTATTTCTCCCTACTCCATCTCAGATTTATTCATCTATTTATCTATTTATTTATCTATCTTTATAATTTTCCCTCCTCCATCTACTCCACCACAGACCTATGTATCTATTTATTTATTTATCTATTTTTATTATTCTCCCTCCTCCACCACAGACCAATCTATCTATCTATCTATCTATTTATCTATTATTATTATTCTGCCTCCTCCATCTCCTCCTCCACCACATCATCTGTTAGGGCCAAAAAGGACACAAGGTATTAACTGTATTTGTTTGGTTTCTTGCAAGGCACTCTGGTGAAACCTATCTGGAGTGGTAGTAGTAGTAGTAGTTGTGGTTGTTGTTGTTAGTTTGTTTGTGTTTACTGTAGTTGTAGTTGTTTTGTTGTTACTCTGTGTTTACTGTAGTTATTATAATTGTTGTTGTTGTTTTTGTTGTTGTTGTATTAGTGTTTGTATAATGTATGGGGGTTGAAAGGGGTGTTTATGTATGGTTTCACGTACAAGATGAAGTGTGTTTAGTTAGATTTTTTTTTTTTTTTTTTTTTGTATATAGCATTTGTATATATGTATGTATGTGTATGTGTGTGTTATCCCTTCAATAGGCCTAATCTAATAGTTGTACTTTATTTGTAGGTTTGAGTGGCAGTAGTCCTATACTTAAAGGAAGGGCTGACAGATATCCAAGTAGTAGTAGTAGTAGTTGTGGTAGTAATAGGAAGGATACCAGTAGTTGAGGAAATATTAAATGCACTAAAAGTTATGCTGGTAGGCGTGGTAGTAGTAGTAGTAGGGTGGTACTGTGGTAGTGGTAATAATGTGGTAGTTGTGGTTTTATCTAGTGAAATTTGTGCCCTTAACACACACTCTCACACAAACACACTCACTTACTTCCTCTCTCTCTCTCTCTCTCTCTCTCTCTCTCTCTCTCTCCTCTCTCTCTCTCTCTCTCTCTCTCTCTCAGCGTCCGCCATGATTTGCAACATAATCCTCTTCCATTGCAATGCCCGTGATGGTGCAGATATGGTGGTGGTGATGTAATGGTAGGCGTGTGAGCGTGTGTGTGTGTGTGTAAACAGAACAGTATACACATATATGGGGAAGAGGCAGTGAGTGTTCGAATTGAAGGAATATGTAACCCACCAACCAGCACTGGGATGGAAAGACAGAGACACAGACAGAGACAGACAGACCGACAGACAGCGACAGAGACACACACACACACACACACACACACACACACACACACACACACACACACACACACACACACACAAAACCGGCAGGCAAGCGAACATTCAGGCAGGCAGGCAGGCAGGCAGGCAGGCAAGTATGCAGCATGAAGCCATATATATCTACAGCAAGCAACACACACCAGCAGGACACATGTGGGCTTCCTGGCTAATAGCTACACCAACTCCTCACCTCTGACCTCAAATA
>JAWZYT010003892.1:5000-35204 GCA_034508575.1 Petrolisthes manimaculis | reverse complement strand
TAATTTCGTGGTATGTGTAATTGGTGGCTTCTGATTCCTCCTGACTATTCCACGAAACAAGCTCCTTCAGTATAGGTGTGTTCGTGGCAATATTTGAAGGACTCATTTATCTCCAATTTTCATATTTCTTCTGCTCCAATTCCAGTGCATGAAAAAAAATTAACGAGGTACAACTCATTATATTCCTGCTGTTGCTATGATGATGATGATGATGATGATGATGATGATGATGATGATGATGATGATGCTATGATGATGATGATGATGATGATGATGATGATGATGATGATGATGATGATGCTATGATGATGATGATGATGATGATGATGATGATGATGATGTTACAATTAAAGACTTCATTACTGAGAGGTAGCGTTAGTTTGTCGTTTGTACATAGGTAGGTAGGTCAGGTCTCTTTGTGATTATTCTGACACACACAAAATAAAAAACCCTCCAACTCACACACTCATCAAATCATACACATACACGCACATATATATATATACACACACACACACGCCCATCTAATCACACACACACATATATATTATTAACTCATAATATTATAATCACCACCTACACGCACACACACACATCAACTCTCCCACTTACACACACACACACACACACACACACACACACACACAGGTAAAGACGGAAGAGGGACAACCCACAAGTGTCGGATTAAAGGAGCTCTGAAAATAGTGTTACCTGAGAAGAGAGAGAGAGAGAGAGAGAGAGAGAGAGAGAGAGAGAGAGAGAGAGAGAGAGAGAGAGAGAGAGAGAGAGAGAGAGAGAGAGAGAGAGAGAGAGAGAGAGAGCAGTAAAATGATAATACAACTGTTTAATAGTGATTGAAAGGATAAAGAGGGAAAATAATCCACTATACCCTATTTCAAACACTACTATACTGTGGAAAGTTCAATCATGGAGGTGAGGTAATGATCGTATTAAAAGTTTTAGGCAGTGAGTGTCAGTCAAACACATACACTTTCTATCGTTCTCTGTCTAATCTATGGCATCCTCCTTCTCTATCCTATTTTCTGAAAAAGTTTAGAGAAGGAAATCTGACCCGAGAACGTATATTGAAGGACTGAGGATGAGGGAAATAGGTGCTGGAGTAATGGGTCCCTTCAAATTACAACATAATTATCTCCCTCAGGTTGTATGTGTGTATATATGTACCCAATTTCAGACTACTCCCAAGAGATTCTACTGGAAATGAATCGACCTGTTCCCGGGGGTGTAAAATATGCTATTATATTAAGGACCCTGTGATCGTGTATGAGAACTGGAGACTTCTGATTCCTCCTCACCATGCCACGAAACAAACAAGCTCTTTCTATAATAGGTGGTGGTGGTGTTTCGTGTCAATATTTGAAGGACTCATTTACCTCCAATTTTCTGACCACATCACAGGGTCCCTTAAAACGCAGCTAGAAATTGTTGAATGAATATGAATGCTGTGATGAGGATAAGGAAAAGATTAATTAATAATAACCACTACGGTATACAACAAAAAGGGCGACTTTGCCTTATTTCTGCGATTCACGTAATGTTACCAAGACCAAAACCTTGAAATTTATGATATCGCCATTGATACTTACTTAATCTAACCTAACCTGACCTAACCTAACCAAACCCAATCTAACCTACACTGACGATACCTTAAACTTATTCCATTCACCTCCCAACTCCTAACTTGACCTAACCTGACCTAACCTGACCTAACCCAATCTACCTTCACTGACGATACCTATTCCATTCACCTCCCAACTCCTAACTTGACCTAACATGACCTAACCTAACCAAACCCAATGTAACCTACACTGAGGATACCTACAATATTTCATCCTCCTCCTAACTTGACCTAACCTGACCTAACCTAACCAAACCCAATCTAACCTACACTTACGATAACTTAAACTTATTCCATTCACCTCCCAACTCCTAACTTGACCTAACCTGACCTAACCCAATCTAACCTACACTGACGATACCTTAAACTTATTCCATTCACCTCCCAACTCCTAACTTGACCTAACCTGACCTAACCTGACCAAACCCAATGTAACCTACACTGATGATACCTATTCCATTCACCTCCCAACTCCTAACTTGACCTAACATGACCTAACCTAACCAAACCCAATGTAACCTACACTGATGATACCTATTCCATTCACCTCCCAACTCCTAACTTGACCTAACCTGACCCTAACCTAACCAAACCCAATGTAAACTACACTTATGATATCTTAAACTTATTCCATTCACCTCCCAACTCCTAACTTGACCTAACCTACCAAACCAATGTAACCTACAATATTACATGCTCTTCCCTGATGTGATGTAAGCCGGGTTTAGCAGGAAGTGTGGGGCTTCTAATGAGTACTGTATACATTAGCTTATTATCATTATACTCTTAGGATCAGTGAACGCATATGTGGCTTCAGTTATACTTTTTGCATCACTTAAGACTGAAGTTTTTTTTTTTTTAGTAAATCTGGAGCAACTGAATCATACAAACTCTTCCAAGCACCAGAACTCCATTATTTTTGTTAACTTGGGCCTGTTTCCTGGCATACTTTGGAGGAATCAAGGCACTCCAATGAACAAAAGGGAATTATCACCTTAATTAAGGGTATAGTGTACTTTTGGTGAATTAGAATGTCTCTTGATTCCTCCAAAGTATGCCAGAAACAGGACCAGATTAGTAAAAACAATATCGTTAACCTTGTTCATTTCCAGGTGGAGTGTTTAACATGACACTTACCGGAAATGTATACACTAATTATTAACAGTCCCTCCATAATTATCTCATCTATATACTACTCAAAAGTTGATGCTGCATGTTTTCTCTCTTCTTATATTTACTTACTCACAATTTCTTTCTTCTTCACCTCCTGCCTTCCCCTTTTTAACTTTCCACTTTTTCCTCTTGTCTTACTATTAGTCTGACTCTATCTGTCTGTTTGTTGCTGTATATCCCTCTCTATCTATCTACCTACTCTCTCTCACTCTCTCTCTCTCTCTCTCTCTCTCTCTCTCTCTCTCTCTCTCTCTCTCTCTCTCTCTCCTCCGTCACCTCAGGACATACACAGTCTCCATTCAATCTGGTCGCCATCATCAATTCCAATACGCTGTGCTGAGGGCGGTGAGACAGACAAGCTGACAGTCATGTATGTATGTAAGCAGGCACGACAGACAAGCAGGGAGGCAGTCATGTATGTATGTAAGCAGGCACGACAGACAGGCAGGGAGGCAGTCATGTATGTAAGCCAGGCACGAGTGTAGACAGGGAAACATTCAGATAAACAGACAGATAGACAGGCAGGCTGGCAGTCATGTATGTTAGAAGGCACGAGTGTAGACAGGGAGACAGACAGATAGGCAGGGAGGCAGTCATTTATGTAAACAGGCACGAGTGTAGATAGATAGACAGATAGACAGACAGACAGACAGACAGAGAGGCAGGGAGGCAGTCATGTATGTAAGCAGGCAGGAGTGAAGGAGGGAAGCGCAGACAGGTAGACAGACAAACAGAGAGGCAGGGAGGTAGGCAGGGAGGGAGAGAAAGAGACAAGCAGACAGGGAGGCAGGGAGGGAGATAGACAGGGAAGAGAAGGCACAAAAACACGTAAAAATTAGTGTAAAAATCACGTAGGTATATAGACAGACAGACAGACAGACAAAGAGACAGACAGATATATAGCAAGGATGGTTGTAAGGAAGAAGGAAGGAAAGAAGGGAGGATGAATGAATGAATGGAAAAGGGAAGAAAGGAATGTTGAGAGAATAGAAGGAAGAAAAACAGGCATGTTAGAAATAGTCATAATAATAAAATGATAAACTGACAGACAAACAAACAGGAAGAGAGAGAGAGAGAGGAGAGAGAGAGAGAGAGAGTGAGAGAGAGAGAGAGAGGATGAAAGTAGACACACAAGCACACAAGGAGATAAGCATTTACCCGTGAGGACAGACAGGTTAGAGAGAGAGAGAGAGAAGAGAGGAGAGAGGAGAGAGAGGAGAGAGAGGAGAGAGAGAGAGAGAGAGAGAGAGAGAGAGAGAGAGAGAGAGAGAGAGAGAGAGAGGTTGGAGTTGTAGGCTGGGTAAATAGGGGAAAGAAAAATATTGTAATCCATAAAATTTTGTCACCAACAAGACGGTAGCTAAGACAAATTTAATAAGTAAAAATGGAAAAAAAATAAATGCTGTAACTATAAATTACCATCAGTCTTTGCCAAACCTCAAAAGTCGTAAGAAAAAAAAAGAAAAAAAAAAAAAAAAAAAAAAAAAAGGAACTTTTACTGTAAAAAAAAATTCTCAGATGCAATAAAAGTGAGGGGAATAAAAAAAAAAAAATGTCGAAGCATATCAAAGCGAAACAAACAGAGGACAATCCGCCAATCAGTTCACTCTTTCACCCAGAAAACGTGACGACAAAAAACACACATCCGTTCACAGCGAAACGGAGGAGGATCGGGGTAGAGTGGGTCAGGGTAGGTAGCCGGGGAGGAAGGGTAAAGCAAAAACAGGAGGGAGGGAGGTAGGCATAAAGAGAGAGAAAGAGGAGGGAAGAGGGCAAAGAGAGAGAGGGGGGAGAGGGCACAGAGAAAGAGAGAGAGGGGGGAGAGGGAAGAGGGCAAAGAGAGAGAGAGGGAGAGGGTACAGAGAAAGAGAGAGAGGGGGGAGAGGGTACAGAGAAAGAGAGAGAGGGGGGAGAGGGTACAGAGAAAGAGAGAGAGGGGGGAGAGGGCACAGAGAAAGAGAGAGAGGGGGGAGAGGGTACAGAGAAAGAGAGAGAGGGGGGAGAGGGCACAGAGAAAGAGAGAGAGGGGGGAGAGGGCACAGAGAAAGAGAGAGAGGGGGGAGAGGGAACAGAGAAAGAGAGAGAGGGGGGAGAGGGTACAGAGAAAGAGAGAGAGGGGGGGAGAGGGCACAGAGAAAGAGAGAGAGGGAAAGAGAGGGGGGGAGGATGGGTGAGTAGAGAGAGTGTGTGAGGGAGAATGGTGGTAGATGCTGAGAAGTGAGGGAAGAGGATCAGAGGCCAGGAGGAAAGGATGGGATTGAGAGCAGGAAGGTTGGGTAAAAATATAATAATCGTATTGATGAAGGATTTGTGAAGTAACAGGAGGTAGATAGTGTCATGTATAAAATAATAAGGTGTTGTCATCTAGTGGGGCAGAAGAGAAGTTAACGGTACCAACAACACCACGAAGCTCCACTGTCTCATAACTTAGTGCGACACCCAATAATCTCTGGACCTCGCTAGATTCACGGGCTACTGACAGTCTGTAAAGTCATGGTCTAATGTACTGCAACACCTTCCAATGAGATGGCTTCGAAAAATGATCCGAAACTATAGCTGTTGGTGTGTGCAATTTTGGTTCATAAAATTAACTCAAATAGCTCGCTTTTATTCACCAGGTTGCAGTACATTAGACCATGACTTTACAATCAATGACTTCCTGACATACAGTCGCGGTAAAAATAATCATACACATAGGGGTAACTCATGTAAGAGTTTGACAGCTTCTCTCTGTTCCTTGGCTGATAAACTTTCCCATAAATAGGTTAATTACCATGTTTTAATTTAATACAAGCAGATACAAACTACTTAAAACAAAAAATATCATATGTGAACGTGAAAACATTATTATTATTATTGATTATTATGATTATTATTGACCACGACTGTACATACTGTACTGTAAAGTCCCGTCTTTTCTCAACCTTTCATTAACTCGAATCTGTATACATTATTCATTTATACGTAAGATGTGAAATGATTGTGTACTATTGGTAGCATACGTGTAGAATAGATTATACAGTGTACAGTATGTATGTATGTATGTATGTATATATTTTCAAGACATCATTATTAACAGAACTTATAAATTAGTGAGCGAGACAAAATTTTGGAGGCAACTCAAGAAGGATGTGAGAGAGGAAGGGAAATATATATGTGAACGAAGAAGAGTGTGTTAGAAAGGGAGTCAGATGTGAGCCAGGTTTATGAGAATATATGAAAGTGTGTAAGGGATTAAGGTGCGTTTGTCAGACTGGAGGAGGGAAGTGTGTGTGACTGAGTAAGATAGGGATGGAGTGAAGGGAGGAAGGTACAGATGTGGGACAGGGTGAGGGAGGGAAGGGAGGAAGGTACAGATGTGGGACAGGGTGGAGGAGGGAAGGGAGGAAGGTACAGATGTGGGACAGGGTGAGGAGGGAAGGGAGGATTCATTTATTCATTCAAATTCATTTATTTTTCCACAGGGTAGTGGCTATTACAGTCAGTACCTACATATTATGGGTAGACAGTCGTCTACTCGTCAAACATTATATACATTAAATAACATAGAAAAGTAAATTGGGTTTGCTATGAGTGAATATGAAATTACAGTAGTACATAAAATTACAATAAATATAAAATTACAGTTGTGATATAAAAAAAGTTAAAAGAGAGTAAATAAAAATATCATTAAAACTGAATGTTGTTAAAAGAGAGTAAATATAAAATATCATTAAAACTGAATGTTTTTAAAAGAGAGTAAAATTAATAAAAAATATCATTAAAACTGAATGTTGTTAAAAGAGAGTAAATATAAAATATCATTAAAACTGAATGTTTTTTAAAGAGTAAATATAAATATCATTAAAACTGAATGTTGTTAAAAGAGAGTAAAATTAATAAAAAATGTCATTAAAGGTATAGATGTGGGAGGAGAGGAGGGATGGGAAGGAAGGGAAGGGAAGGTACAGATGTGGGAGGAGAGGAGGGATGGGAAGGAATGGAAGGGAGGGAAGGTACAGATGTGGGACAGAGTGAGGGAGGGAAGGAGGAAGGTACATGTGTTGGAGCAGAGTAGGGACGGGATGGGAAGGAAGGGAAGGGAGGGAAGGTACACGTGTTATATAGAGCAGAGTAGGGACGGGATGGGAAGGGAAGGGAGGGAGGGGAGGAAGGTACACGTGTTAGAGCAGAGCAGAGTAGGGATGGGATAGGAAGGGAAGGGAAGGGAGGTGCGACCGGGACCGAACACATTACATGGCGTCTGATTCCTGCCAAAGCCAATCTGACTTGAAATGAGCGACGGGGGAATCTAATCTGGCGGCAATCACACGGCGAGGCCAATCAGAGACAATGAATTCTGCCAGGGTTTGGTATATAGAGTATAGACCAGAAACCTTACCTTGTTTTCAGGGTGGCTTGTAGCTCTGTCACTTTTACTATTTGGGTCCCGTTATACAGTTGAACTCTCTTGTACAGTACGTGTGTGTGTGTGTGTGTGTGTGTGTGTGTGTGTGTGTGTGTGTTTTGGTCCGGTTGTACAGTTGAACTCTCTTGTACGTGTGTGTGTGTGTGTGTGTGTGTATGTGTGTGTGTGTGTGTGTGTGTTTTGGTCTGATTGTACAGTTGAACTCTCTTGTACGTGTGTGTGTGTGTGTGTGTGTGTGTGTGTGTGTGTGTGTGTGTGTGACCAGTGAGGGTGTGTTATGACGTGGGTGACATTACCGTGAATAACTGGAACTTTTTATTTAGAGTAAGAATATTTCTCAAACTCTCAAAGGGTGGATTCGAACCCCGACAATCAGATTACGAGTGCAATACCACTTGGCCGTCTTCCCTCTGGTTATAAGCGTAAAATACTGTGCATGTGTGTGTGTGTGTATGTACAGTATGACCATGTAGCTGCGTAACTGGGTCTATGTAAATAAGTATATATGTATGTATACTGTATGTGTGTTTTTCAGACTGTACGAAGGTTGTTTCTGTGTGTCTACATAAATGCAAACCAGTGATCACCAACTTGTTTTCGTGTGGGTTTATGTATATGAGTCTGAGCAGCTATGTATATGCATGTGTGTGTGTGTGTGTGTGTGTGTGTGTGTGTGTGTGTGTGTGTGTGTGTGTGTGTGTGTGTGTGTGTGTGTGTGTGTTCAGTTTTCTGCAGCTCCAATATTGCGCTTTGTTTCCCGACAATAAATTGAACACACGATCGAACACAACATTTTTTCACAAGTAGCATAACATCACGCTTCCCAAATCACTGTGTGTATTTCAGTCATCAGAGAGAGAGAGAGAGAGAGAGGGAGAGAGAGAGAGAGAGAGAGAGAGAGAGAGAGGAGAGAGAGTTCCTGGCCTCATTCTATATTATTGAAGTGAAGGGAACTAACAACATTTTGAGAGTATGTGTGTGTGTATGCAATTTGTCACATGTAATACTGTACTCGTATGTGTGTGTATTGTCTATGGGAATAATGTATGTAAGTGTGCGTAGGATTATTTATGTACACTACCATATAATCGTATGTATGTGTGTGTGTGTGTACCTGCAAGCGACTTTGAGTGTGTATGTGTGTGTGTGTATTCAGTTGAAAATGTTAGCATGTATGTGTGTGTGTATGTGTTTGTATTCAAGCGAAAATATTAGCATACGTGTGTGTGTATTGGGTCGAAAATGTTAGCATATGTGTGTGTGTGTGTGTGGTGTGTGTGGTGTGTGTGTGTGTGTGTGTGTGTGTGTGTGTGTGTGTGTGTGTACAAGTCCTGCAACACACCGCCTCATTACCACCAACTAAGGAAGCCACGAGTGTTGTCTCCACTAATAGGATAACAAGGGTAACGGGGCGTGACGGGGACGGGGATGGGGATGGGGACGGGGACGGGGACGGGGACGGGGATGGGGACGGGGACGGGGATGGGGACGGGGACGGGGACGGGGATGGGGACGGGGACGGGGACGGGGATGGGGATGGGGACGGGGATGGGGACGGGGACGGGGATGGGGAAGGGGCGTGACGGGGATGGGGACGGGGATGGGGATGGGGACGGGGACGGGGATGGGGACGGGGACGGGGATGGGGATGGGGACGGGGACGGGGTTACACATTAATACTCTGCTAATATAATACATGACATATAGGATTTACTCATATACATATAAGTAAAAGAAACCCTTACTAATAGACTATATATATAATTATTTATGTAGTGTGTATACATAACAGATTACAAACGTAGCTAGGAGTATACAGGGACAACCATTTATACATACTTGTAGTGAATGAATCCTTATAAACTGACAGCATAAATAGTTGTTTTCATAAGATATAACATGCATGTAATACTATACAGTATATGCAAAATAATAATATTATACCACTGCCACGTGATAATGGAGAGCACACACACACACACACACTCTCTCCCTCTCTGACACACACATACACACACACTCTCTTACACACACCCTCACACACGCTAGCACTCTCTCTCTCTCTCTCTCTCTCTCTCTCTCTCTCTCTCTCTCTCACTCCACACACACACACACACACACTGATTGGTGAAGGCTCTGGTGGCTGGTTTTACTGCTGCCTATTTCCAACGAGACAATCTTGGTTCGACAACATTTTCCCAGCTTGGTGTGAGGAGAGAGAGGGTGAGGGAGGGGGAGAATGTTGAGATTTCTTTACATATATAGGGTAGTGTGTATTCATTCTGTTTCACCCTAATAATGTGACTTGATACAACCCATACAGAAAACAGATTAATAATTACCTGTTGTTTTTTTATAATGGAAGCATACACCCGATTCCTTTACAAGTAATAATTATGACCAGAGAGAGAGATAGATAGATAGATAGATAGATAGATAGATAGATAGATAGATAGATAGATAGATAGATAGATAGATAGAGAGAGAGAGAGAGAGAGAGAGAGAGAGAGAGAGAGAGAGAGAGAGAGAGAGAGAGAGAGAGAGGTAACAACAGTACTTGAAATACTAACTAGCACTCAACAGGAAGCATAATCAGTAACACATATACGAGTTAATGCACAAGTGTTGTCAGAGTAATAGTAGGGACATCCACCAATGCATGTAGCCTCTTATACCACCATTATACAGACTGCACGGGTTGCTACCTACTTAACTTAACTGTTACTTAATGACAATAGTTATCGAATTACAGCACCTCAGTCTATAGTCTGCCAGGAAGGTGTTTAAATACAAGGATTGTAACATCATATTTCAGAGACAGATGTGAAATGACTTAATTAACGACCATAAAGTCATACAACACACAGCTAAGTTGACAAGTTAAAAATGTGTCTCTGAAATATTATGTTACACATTCCTGGCAGACCGGGTAAGGTTGGATTTACAATTTTTTTTTTAATGTGGTACCAATGTTTATGATGTGACTTCCTTTTTTTTTTCTTTCTCTTTTTATTCTATGGATTTGCACAAAAGCTGAAGTGTGCTGTATAAGCGAATTCAAAAGATTGTTGATAGTCTCGTGTTTTGCTGTGGTATACTTATATATCATGGTGGAGTATATATCTCTGACAATTGTAACAAGGAGGTTATATAATATTATATGGTAGCAAGCAGCCTTCACTCCATCCATCACCCATCCCTTTTCCACTTCTCTGAGCTTCTTCACTTTATCACCAGACATATAAATCGGGTGTACTTTGGTTGTGACCTGTGACCTCATCTACGGTCACTCTACACTCAAAAATAGACTTGTCAACTTAGTGTAATTTTATGTGTTTTCATTTTATTTTTACTTCAACTCTTTTATATAATAGTTCTTTTTAATTACATTATTTTACATATTTGTTTTATCTGACTATTCTATGCAATTTTTACTTTTTGGACTCATAATTTTATTTGACTATTTTATGCAATTTTTATCTTTTAGTCTTTTATCATTTTATTTGACCATTTTACGAAATTTTTATTCTTTAGAACATTAATCAATTTGACTATTTTATGCAATTTTAACTTATTAGACTTTCATAATTCTATATGATTATTTTATGCATTTTCATTTTCTTATCATAGTAACTCTTTTTAGTGTTAGCTTTATTATTATTATTATATATTTTTTGGATAACTCATTTATTCATCTTTGGTTTTGTTTATTTTATTATTTGTATTTTTACGTCTTATCATCCCGATTTTGTGATGTGACCATGACTCACCCAGTCTGTGATAATATATATATAACTCTATCACTATAAATGTATGAAGAATAACCACCATTGGTGGAAATAAAATTTATTATTATTATTATTATTATTATTCTCTCATTTCTTTTCTTATTGCTCTCCGTCTTCCATTTATCCATCCATATTTCTTTCCTCTTCAATCGTGTCTCCCCTCATCTTTCTCTACCTCTCTTTACATCTTCATTGTTCATGTATTTCATCTATTTCATATAATCTTTCATCTCCCACTCCCACTCCAATTCTTTTTAAAATTACTAAACCACCTCTCCTCTTCACCTTCATTCTCTTTTCCTCTCTCGTTACCCCTCAACCACCACACTCTTAAAAGACTCTCTCCCTTCCCTTCCCTTCCCCACGCCAGGCCACACAAGACATCATCCTGGAGAGTAAACTTTAAAACTAACTTGATATTCATATAGACTGGCTGGAGGAGGAGGGGGAGGGGCGGTGTGAAAAGTGAGAGTAGGAGGAGGTGGAGGAAGAGGAGGCCAGTTAGGAGATGCGGGGGTGAGGAGAGAGAAGATGCAGAAAGGAGAGTGGACGGAGGGGGAGGAGGGGGGGAGGGGAGGAAGTGTTACGTAAGGGTGTTTGGTGGAAAAGGAGAGGAGGCAAAGGAGAGAAGGTGATAAGAAGGAAACAACTGAAGAGGAAATAAGGAGGGAGAACAAGTGAGATGAGAAAAAAGGGATGAGAATGAAAAAAAGGTTGTAGTGAAAAATATTGGGATGAGAAGAAAAGAAGATATTGCCAAGAGTGAAGACATACAAACTGATACCAATAGTAAAATTTCAAAGAGGTATTATAGGGGAATCAAGCATTAACATTCCTTTTGGTATATTTGAGGTTTTTCGTGTCATAATCACAGTCTCAGAGTCATAGGTTAGGTTAGGACACGTAGAATAAGACTGTATGGAACGTATAAAATTTCCTCTAGCAACAGGAAGAGAGTGATCAGGCGAGGTCACACGAGCCTTTATTTCGGCAATTTTTCAACGGCAATATCAACTCGGTTAAATCTCGGCTAAATTTGACGAGATTTTGGCAATTTTTTTGAAAAATTGCCGAAAAAAAGGCTCATGTGACCTCGCCTTAAATTAGGAAAGTGAATTAAGGAGTTTAAGGACCTTGTGATCGTGTATGAAAATTGGAGGCTTTTGATTCCTCCTGACTATGCCACGAAACACGCTCCTTCAATATTGGTGGTGTTTCGTGGCAATGTTTGAAGGACTCACTTATCTCCAATTTTCTGACTACCATACTGGACGAAGAGATGAGGGGAAGACGAGAGACAATCATGTGTGTGGATATAGGGACAATAACAGTATGATGAACGAGATGACAGGTAAACAAGAATGAAGGTCCAACGCCAAGGAGAGATTTTATACCGACTGTGTCTTTATGTCCTGTTAACTAGCTGCATGTGATAAACTGGAAACAAAGATTTTATACAATTCTAGAATCAGCTTGACCAAGAAACAATGATTATACCGAGTGGGGAAAGTGCGATTAATTTAAAGTTTAACTCAGGTGCCGTAAAGTCATGGTCTAATGTACTGCAACCTGGTGAATAAAAGCGAGCTATTTGAGTTAATTTTATGAACCAAAATTGCACACACCAACAGCTATAGTTTCGGATCATTTTTCGAAGCCATCTCATTGGAAGGTGTTGCAGTACATTAGACCATGACTTTACCACTCTCCCTTACTCTCCCCTCCACTCTCCCCTTCGTTCATTCCCATTCTCACTTCCATCTTTTTTTCCCTACTCTGGTTTCCCCTCCACCGAGATAGGCTAATTATATTAGTTTTCTTAACTGACAGGCAGTAAGTCCACAGAAAATGGTACCAATCTGTTAGCCGACTTAATTATATTTGTCTAAGCACTCGAAAACAGACCCTTCAATATCGTACACATAACCACTCTCTCAAGACACATACATCAATAATCATCCAGTTAAACATTCACACATACAGTAGATGATAGTCGTACATATTGAAAAAGTATCTTAAGGACCCTGTGTTGTAGTCAGAAAATTGGAGGTAAATGAGTCCTTCAAATATTGCCACGAAACACTACATATATGGAAGGAGTTTGTTTCGTGGCATGTTCAGGAGGAATCAGAAGCCTCTAATTTTAAAACACGATACAGGGTCCTTAAACACATAAAAACACACATTAAGATTCATTCTGTCATTTGGTTTTAACTCCCTCTTTCAATCAGCCAAATTAGTTTTCACTCCAGAGACAATGAAACCCCAAACACGAAAACCCTTCAAATACCAACCCCCCAAAGACAGCAGCCAGCCAGCCAGCCAGCCAGCCACTCAGAAGAAAGGCTACCAAACTCCAGCCAATCAGAGCTAGGTGGAGCTGGCGTCTTGTGCTGTGGAGGAATCATAAGCCAAATTGATGTAGCCTCTCCCGGTCGTAATACCAGCCATTACTTGAGACGAGGCTCACTAATGGCACTGCTACATAATGAGGGATCGATCAAGGAAGGAACTGGCTGGGTTGGCTGTCTGGAGGGATGGGACCAACAACGGATGGGGATTAAGGGACCCTGTGTCGTAGTCAGAAAATTGGAGGTAAATGAGTCCTTCAAATATGGCCACGAAACACCACCTATAGAGAAGGAGCTTGTTTCGTGGCATGGTTAGGTGGAATCAGAAACCTCCATTTTTTATACACGATCACAGGGTCCTTAAACTAGACCTGTGAAATACGTGAAGAAGGATAGCGGTGGTTTACAGATCATCTCATCTTCAAATGAAAACAAACTGGGATTAGATTTTTCATTGATAGTTTCAAAGTATTCCTTCATGATCTTCATTATATTCAATCTCCAACGACTCTTCTTCCAGCTGTCCCATCCACGCCGTGATTAATTCCTTCAGAGTTAAAATGTTAAGCATAGATGTGGTGGCGAGGTGGACAAGGAATGGGAATGAACAGGAAGGTGAGGGGAACAGGCAGAGATGTGTGGAAAGAGACTCAAGTGAAGGGGACGAGGAAGAGGACGAGGACAAGAAATGATGTACGAGGGAAATTTGATAAACCAGAGTGGAATGGTGTGAAGGAAAGATATGAAGGGAAGACACAGAGAAAGAGACTGCATGGAGAGGATGCTGGATGGAGTGTAGCTATGCAGTGAAGGAGTGTTAAGGGCAAGGGAAGGAAGTAGACGTGGAAGAGTATAGCTGAGAGGGAGTTGGATGCTGTGAAGGAACTCAATGTAAATGGTGAGAAGGAAGGTTACAAACGGGAATCGAACGTAAAAGGATGAAAGGTGATGATGGAACTGAACGTAAGAAGACTGGATGAGGGTAGCAAAAGAGAGTAGAACGTAAGAGGAGAAGAGGAAAGGTGATGAAAAGGAACAGAGCGTAAGGGGCGAGGAGGAAGGAGATTAAAGAGAGAGTCGAACTTAATTAAAGGAAGGGAATCGAACACAAGGGAAGATGGGAAAAGGTGATGAAAAGGATCTGAACGTATAGGGTGATGAGGAAGGAGATTAAAAAAGGGAGAGTGGAAAGTAAGGGAAGGGAAGAGAAGGCAAGGGAAGATGGGGAAAGGTGATGAAAAGGAACAGAACGTAAGGAGGGAAGAAGAAGGAGATTAAAAAAGGGAGAGTGGAAAGTAAAGGAAGGGAAGTGAAGGCAAGGGAAAGGTGATGAATAGGAACAGAACGTAAGGAGGGAAGAAGAAGGAGATTAAAAAAGGGAGAGTGGAAAGTAAAGGAAGGGAAGTGAAGGCAAGGGAAGGATGGGGAAAGGTGATGAATAGGAACAGAACGTAAGGAGGGAAGAAGAAGGAGATTAAAAAAGGGAGAGTGGAAAGTAAAGGAAGGGACGTGAAGGCAAGGGAAGGATGGGGAAAGGTGATGAATAGGAACAGAACGTAAGGAGGGAAGAAGAAGGAGATTAAAAAAGGGAGAGTGGAAAGTAAAGGAAGGGAAGGGAAGGCAAGGGAAGGATGGGGAATACCGTAGAGGAGGAGACCACTACCACCACCACCACCACCACCGATAGCACCGTTCATCATAGATTTTAGGTGCTGGGTTGGAGACAGGGAATGGCAGTATTATACTTATTATTATTAAAGAAGGGCTGAAGGTTCTGAGAGGAGGGGGGGAGATGGGTGTGTGTGTGTGTGTGTGTGTGTGTGTGTGTGTGTGTGTGTGTGTGTGTGTGCGTGTGATACTATGAGTGAGTGGGAGAGAGTGACTGAATGTGTGTGTGTGTGTGTGATACTATGAGTGTGTGAGTGTGTGTGTGTGTGTGTGTGTGTGTGTGTGTGTGTGTGTGTGTGTGTGTGTGATACCTCAGAACAAAAAAAAATCTCCACTACGGCCTCATTCTCCATCGTAAATAAAGCAAAAGAAAGTTGAGTAATAGAACCCGTAAACAGACATATGGTTTTATTATACAACCCATTATTTTGACAACCTACATAATCGACAACCAATCATCATACACAATCAATACTTCACCCACTCACTCATAGTATCACACACACACACACACACACACACATTCAGCCACTCTCTCCCACTCACTCATTGTATCACACACTCACACACACACACATTCAGTCACTCTCTCCCACTCACTCATAGTATCACACACACACACACACACACATTCAGTCACTCTCTCCCACTCACTCATAGATGTCATAGTATCACACACACACACACACACACATTCAGTCACTCTCTCCCACTCACTCATAGTATCACACACACACACACACACACATTCAGTCACTCTCTCCCACTCACTCATAGTATCACACACACACACACACACACACACACACACATTCAGTCACTCTCTCCCACTCACTCCATCATTCATTCACTCACTAAAACTCTCACTCATTCACTTTTATTACTCATTTACTCACATATTGTTTTTCACGTCACTTAGGATATAGTCAGAATTGAAGTGATATTTTTAGAACTTTTAGAATGAGGTCTGTCTGTACACTTAGAATGTAACAGTGTGTACTTAATACTTTCATGTTGTTGTTAATGGTTTAAGTGTGTTGTTAGAACGTTTAGTATGTTTTTTAACAATCTAAGTATGCTGCCCAAATCATTCATCCCACAACAACTAACTTTCCTCATCCAACTCACAATATCTTTCCCCATTTACCTTACAACACTTTCCACTCCCCCCAACCCCTTCCCCTTACAACACTTATCCCCATCCACCCACAACACCTTCCACCGTCCACCCTACAACACCTAAACTCTACAACAAAATCCATCCATCTCTTTCACCCCACAACACCTTCCCCCATCCACCCTACAACACCTAAACCTACAACAAAATCTATCCATCTCTTTCATCCCTACAACACCTTTCCCCATCTATCCACAACACCTAAATCTACAAACTACAACAAAATCCATCCATCTCTTTCACCCTACAACACCTTCCCCCATCTATCCACAACACCTAAACCCTACAACAAAATCCATCCATCTCTTTCACCCTACAACACCTTCCCCCATCCACAACCGAGCCTCGACCCCCTCAAGAGCAGGAGCCTATTAAAAAGCGTGTGTCCCAGGGGTCTGCAACCATCAGGAGGCAATCAGAGGCAATAATCAAGCGGGCAGTCCAAGAACCCAACTTGAGTATCTCTTTGATCCTTGTGGGGGTAATAGATATGGCTGCCTCTCTCTTCCTCACTCCCTCTCTCCTCCATGCTCCTATCTCCTCCCTCCTTCCCTCTCTCCACTCTCCCACCTCCTCCCTCCTTCCCTCTCTCCACTCTCCCACCTCCTCCCTCCCTCCCATTCTCCCTACTTCCCTCCTACTCTATCTCCTCTCCCTCCTCAGCTTCACCTTCTTGATGACTTCTCTCTCGTTTTCTCTTTTGTTTATTTCCTCTTGGTGATGACTTTCAGAACATTTCTTTCTGTCAAACTATCAATAAAACTATCTACCTCTATCACGGTCTAACAATTTTTCTATCTATCTATATAACTATCTATCAGCATATTTATCCATCCTGTTTCCTTCCCCCCTAACGGGAACAGCCTTGCCGAGGTGGGGGGGCTTATGTGTCTCTGTAACCTGGCGAGCTAGACTAGAGGGGGCTCCAGCCCCTGCTCTGTCCCAATAACGGGGAGAGAGGGCTTCCCATGCTAGGAAGGCCGCCAGTGACAGACCAGACTAAATAGTTCCCATCTTTCAGTTCTTCAACTGTCCCTCTTTTCATTTTATTTCCTTCCTGCTTGCTGTCACACCTCTCTATCACCTTTTTCTGGCGCTATAGGACCTCGATGTTGCGGCGCCTAATATCCATCTATCAATCAATCAATCCTGTTTCCTTTTATATAATATATCCTTGATGTTGTATATCTAGTTTTAGACATTTATATTTATCTCTATATTTATTTATACATCTATCCATCCATCCCTGCCTCCATCTATCTATTTTTTCAATCATCTATTCATTTATCAGCTCAATTACCCATTTCCCACTCCTCCCACTCCTCTTCCTTTACTCCCTCTCTGTCCCTCTCCCAATGACTGTGTTCTTCCAAGTGTTATCCCCACTCCTCTGTGTTTCGTCCTTGTTCATCCATGTTCTATCATTGTTCCTTCATCCTCCCCTCATTGATCCTTTCGTGTTCTTTGCAGGTCTCTCTCTACTCCTTCCTCATCATTCCTTCACTCCTGTTCTTCCCAGGCTTCTCCCTACTCCATTCTCATCATTCCTTCACTCCTGTTACTCCCAGGCTCCTCCCTACTCCATTTCCATCTCTCCTTTACCCTTATTCTTTCCATTTCCATCTCTTCTTTACCCTTATTCTTTCTATGTTCCTCCCTAATCCTCCTTTCCCATCCCTCTTTCATCCCTGTTCTTCACTTGTATCCATAACTCTTTCCTACGCCTGGTTTATACAGAAGGAAGAGGAGAGGTGGGTGTCATCTTCCATGTGCTCCCTCTGCCTGTTTTTTTTTTTGTTTTTTTATCAATTATAAGGTCGAAACAGCCATGATTTCTCTCACCTCTTGACTTCTACAAGGTGGATGGTGCCATGTCTCTCTCTCTCTCTCTCTCTCTCTCTCTCTCTCTCTCTCTCTCTCTCTCTCTCTCTCTCTCTCTCTCTCTCTCTCTCTCTCTCTCCACTGTAATTGTTTTCTTTCCACTGATTAATAAAATGAACTTTTCTCTTCTGGTGTGCCGCTGTTGATTAAGAGTTTGGTTGGTTTAAGCAACGCAACTTTATACTTTCTTCCCCCAAAACATTTAATGAATAACTACATTTGAACCGCATTCGTTGCATCCAAGGAAAATTATAAATCACAACGCCTTCCTGTTTTGCTACGTATATGCAACATCATCTTGATATAAATATAATGAGAATTAACTAACAATAAGCTTTTATAGTTTCATAGAGATAAGGACAAATATTCTTATAGTCTTATAGTCTTTCCATTCCGGTTACTCTCTTCACGACCTTTGCTTTCCTATATCCTTCTGTGTATCTATATCCTCCAATGTCTGTTCCAGCCTCGCACCCTATACCCGTTCCACTTTTTATTCCATGCTCCCCCGATCTAATCTTGTAACATTCTTCATGTACCCCTCCTGGTCCAGTTTTGCACCCCTGTTCCAGTTTTGCACCAAATGTTCCAGCTGTACTCTCCATTGTTCCAGTTTGGCGCTGCTGTGTTCCAGTTCTACTCTCCTTATTTCACTTCTGCAGCCTCGTATTAATTCTGCTGTTTGTTATTGTTTTGTTTTTGTTTTAATTCAGCAACTCCAGTTCCTGTTTTGTACACCAATGTTCCTGTTATGTCAACTCTTTGTTCCACACCCTGAGCTTTAAGTTCTGCTGACCTCTATCTGTTTCTGTTGTTACGTACAAACCCATGTTCCACTGGAGTCTTGTAACTTCCCTGTTCCAGTTGGACGTAATTGGAAAAAATGTTGGCACGCACGCAGGAAATGTTGGGTAAGTTTTTTTTTTTTCCCCGTGAATATTTGGTGCATACCTTTATGACTATATATTCCACAAACACTGTCAACCCTAACACAAACTCAGAACCCCCTCCCCACCACAACACCATTGTCTACTCACATCCCTTCATATCCCAGACATCTTTTACACATCCCATGCATTTCTCACAACCTATCGCCCCTTCCACAACCCACACAACCTCATCAAATTGTACCCCGTAAGCTACATCCTTCCTTATAACACCCAAGACATCAACCTCACACCCAAACACCTTTACCAAACACTCTACAATATTATATCTCCCACACAAAAAAAACACTTCATCATCCCTATCAACACATGCACTTCACATACCCCTCTCTCTCTCTCTCTCTCTCTCTCTCTCTCTCTCTCTCTCTCTCTCTCTCTCTCTCTCATCGCCTCACACCCGGTACCCTTCCTCGTCCCACTCCACATCTCACCGACCCCCCCAACAAAACCGCGTCATCTGAGCCTTGACACCGACCGGAGGAGACTTTGATAGGATAACGAGGAAGGGGATGGAGAGGCAAGAAGGGACACACACTACAACCCAGCCAGCCTCTACCTCCACCCCATACCCACGCCTCTCCACTTCCAGTATAAACTCTCTCTCATCCCTGTCCTTAAATAAACTCCGTCTTTACAGTCTCTCTCTCTCTCTCTCTCTCTCTCTCTATTTCTCTCTCTCTCTCTCTCTCTCTCTCTCTTTCTCTCTCTCTCTCTCTCTTTCCTTAACATTCTACTCATTCTCATCCCTGTCTCTTTTCTTTACAGTTCAGCTTTATCTCTCTCTCTCTCTCTCTCTCTCTCTCTCTCTCTCTCTCTCTCTCTCTCTCTCTCTCTCTCTCTCTCTCTCTCTCTCTCTCTCTCTCATCTTCTCATCTCTCTGTCTCTTTCCTAAGTCATCAGCACCAATCTCTTTTCGTCGTCCACCACCTAATAATTCCACACCACTAGCCTACTCGTATTTCTTGCCTATAGCTATTCTCTTCCCTCTCTCCCTTACTTCCCTCTCCCTCGTTCTCTCTTCTAGACCTGTCACTCTCCCTTCCCTACATTTCGGTGTCCTTCCCTTCCCCTCTCCTATGTCTGTCTATCTGTCTCGTTCTCTTCCCTCTCCTGTTTTCGATTAACTTCATTCAAATTTCCTTCTCTCCCTTTTCACCTCTTTACATCACTCTTCACTTCTCCCCAGTAACCGGTCCCTTTCCTCTTCTCCTATCTATCTCCTTCTGTCTGTCTGTCTGTCTGTCTGTCTGTCTATCTTGTTATCAGTCTACTATGTATGTGTGTATATCTGTCTTTCTGTGTATAGCACCACTTCTCCACTCAACACTCCAATTCCTCTCTAGCCTCATTCCACATTCCACATTCCACTACATACTCCACATCCCACTACAAACCCAATATCCCAATCAACTATTCATTCCACATTCCACTACATACTCCACATCCCACTACAAACCCAATATCCCAATCAACTATTCATTCCACATCCCTATTTAAACTCCACATCCCACTACAAACTCAACATCCCATTCCACATCCCTATTTAAACTCCACATCCCACTGCATACTCCACATCCCACTACAAACTCAACATCCCATTCCACATCCCTATTTAAACTCCACATCCCACTGCATACTCCACATCCCACTACAAACTCAACATCCCATTCCACATCCCTATTTAAACTCCACATCCCACTGCATACTCCACATCCCACTACAAATTCAATATCCCATTCCACATCCCTATTTAAACTCCACATCCCACTACAAACTCAATATCCCATTCCACATCCCTATTTAAACTCCACATCCCACTGCATACTCCTCCACATGCCTCTTCCCCTGCTGGCCTCTCAACTCCACATTCCACCTGACTGCTCCCTAAGCCGCTCTGATTTAGGCATAAACGCTCATCCATTTAAATACATTACCATAAGACACCTGGAAGCCTGATAGCCCTTAGTTGGGGCTTGTAGGAGGAGGAGGAGGGGAAGGAAGGGTGGTGGGAAAAGGAGGGACTGCTGAGAGAAATGGGATGGAGAAGGGGAGGGAGTTGTGGGGAGGTGACGAGAAGAGAAGGAAGCGGGAGGGAAAAGGGGAGGGAGTTGTGGGGAGGTGAGAAGAGAAGTGGGATGGAGAAGGGGAGGGAGTTGTGGGAGGTGGCGAGAAGAGAAGGAAACGGGAGGGAAAAGGGGAGGGAGTTGTGGGAGGTGGCGAGAAGAGAAGGAAGCGGGATGGAGTTGTGGGAGGTGGCGAGAAGAGAAGGAAGCGGGAAGGAAAAGGATAAGTTAGAGGGACGAGAGAGGAAAATTGAAAGGGAGGGATAAGAAAATGTTGTAGAGGGAGATGGTGAGGAGATCAAAGGAGATGATAGACAGTGAGGGAATGAATTATATACACCAGGAAAAGAAAACTTCTTACTGATAACGAAGAACACCAGAACAAAACTGATAACGAAGAACACCAGAACAAAACCTTCCAGGAACAAAGGACGTAGACGGAGTATAATAATAAAGTTTATTGTAAGATGACAGAAAAATGTTGTCAAGAAAATGAATGACGGTGAAATGGTTTGTAAAGTGAAAGTGGTATTTTTACAGATAATTAAGTGACGGAATAAAGCTTTTATGAAGTGCTTTGAAACATTTTATTGTATAGGGGTAAAGTAACTAAATGTTTCAGTAAAAGTATCCATAATAATATTTGTTGTATGATAATATATGATGAGTTCTTCCTCTGTTATATCACCTTCCTTCCTTTTTCTCCCTCTTAATAATATATGATGAGTTTTCCCTCTGTTATATCACCTTCCTTCCTTTTTCTCTTTTCCTCTTAATAATATATGATGAGTTCTTCCTCTGTTATATCACTTTCCTTCCTTTTTCTCTTTTCCTTTTAATAATTCTCGTGTGATGGATAAACATATAAGCCTCATGCTTTAAAGTGAGTGGTATAGAAAGGACCACAACCTGAGGCGGCCAGGGGTGGAGGGGGGGGGGTTAGGTTAGTCCCTCCTCTGCTGCAGTGGGACATGACCAGGCAAAACAAGCTTAACCCATTCATCCACACTCCCTCACCCACTCCCACCCTACACCCTCCACCCACTCCCACTCTGCACCCTCCTTCCACTCCCACTCTCCACCCTCCACCCACTCCCACCCTACACCCTCCACCCACTCCCACTCTCCACCCTCCTTCCACTCCCAACCTGCACCCTCCACCCACTCCCAACCTCCACCCTCCTTCCACTCCCACCCTCCACCCTCCACCCACTCCCACCCTACACCCACTCCCACTCTCCACCCTCCACACATCCATCGTCACCAATTCTAAGCCACACATTTCACTCTCATCATTCATACCCCCGTCCGTCCCCGTTCCTGGCTGTCTGTCCATCTTTTCTGTTTCCCTACACCTTCTCCCTTTCCTCTTTAACTGTCCTGCTTCTTCACGTGTGTCTCTTCGTTCGTTCCTTTTGTATTCCTGTGCTTCTCCCTAGCTAGCTGCTCTATCTCTATTTTCTATTCTCCTTTTCTTGCCTTTATGTCCATCCCTCTCAACTGGTCTTCCCTCTCTTCTGTTCCTTTACTTTCTCTCTTTAAATTCCCGTCCCTTCAACTTAATTCTTTGTTTGTGATGCTTTTCGTTTTTAACTGCATAACTGTACATTCACTCCTGTCTAAGTCTTTTATCATATGTGTCTTCTTCCTTCACCACTCTTTTAACTTTCTTGTATGCTACCTTTACTTTGTTTCAGTGGCATATGGCAATATTATGATGCATTATAATTATTATTTTATTATTATTAGAAATTTATTCCCACTACCTTGACTCTCCTTCCTCCAGCTCTCTCTCTTGTTTACGTCCATTTCCAACCATAATTAATCCAAATCTGCACCCCATTTTACCCCATTCCTCACACACACACACACACACACACACACACACACACACACACACACATCTGCATACAATATCCTAAAGCAACACTTCTGTGACGCCACGCCCCAAGGGAAGGAAGAAAAGACTGAGTGAGTGAGGGAGAGACAAAATAAACACAGCTACAAAATCCGGGACAACAAAACCAGCAAACCTCAGCATGAACAATCCATTATCTCGACAAACACTCTAGTCCATTTTTTTAGGGAACTAGAAGAGGAGGTTTTTTTGCTCTTTCCCCCCTGATTGAAATGTCAACTAAATTAGTATGCGGTGAGGAGGGTGTTTGCTTTTGAAGTCTGGCCAAACACTGAATTTGCATCAGGTAAATTATAATCATGTGTAAGAGGGGCGGACCGTGGTAGTGGTGGTGGTAGTGGTGGTGGTGGTGGTGGGAGAGTTGGCTGGCGAGCGAGCAGTAGTGATCACATTACGGAGATGGTAGTGGTGGTGGTGGTGGTGGAAGACGAATGAGTGGAGAAGTGGTGGTGGTGGTGGTAGTGGTAGAGGGAGGGAACATATTTGGTTGGATGGATGGATGGATGGATGGCAGGAGGGAGTGGGACTGGGACTGGGACTGGGAGTGGGAGTGGGGGGAGGGGGAGGGGGGAGACATACACACACACATACAGACAGTGTGTGTGTGTGTGTGTGTGTGTGTGTGTGTGTGTGTTAGAGGGAATGGGAGCAGATGAAAAAGGAGCAAAGGAAGAATAGTCCCTCTTTTTCATATCCAGCCAGAGCAGGATTAAGATGTCTCAGTTTCGACCGGTTAACAATTATGAGACCCTGGCTGGCAGACTCTAGGACAAGGTGGGATGTGAAGAAGTGTATAGAGAAGTGGTAGTGGGGTTGGCAAGGGGTGTGTAGTGAAGAGGTGGAGGAAGTGGGAAGGAGTGTGTAGTGAAGAGGTGGAGGAAATGGGAAGGAGCGTGTAGTGAAGAGGTGGAGGAAATGGGAAGGAGTGTGTAGTGAAGTGGTGGAGGAAGTGGGAAGGAGTGTGTAGTGAAGAGGTGGAGGAAATGGGAATGAGTGTGTAGTGAAGAGGTGGAGGAAATGGGAATGAGTGTGTAGTGAAGAGGTGGAGGAAATGGGAAGGAGTGTGTAGTGAAGTGGTGGAGGAAGAGAAAGTGGGAATGAGTGTGTAGTGAAGTGGTGAAGAAAGTGGGAATGAGTGTGTAGTGAAGAGGTGGAGGAAGTGGGAATGAGTGTGTAGTGAAGAGGTGAATAAATGGACAGAAATGTGTAGTGTAAAGGTATGGGTGTTTGTGTAGTGATGTGGGAAGACAAACCAGACAAAATACAAGGGATTTAAATCTAACTCTATATTGAACAGTACAAAATGAGGAGACGTTCAGAAAGATAATTAGCAATATCTATGTATTAAAAAGTCTCATAAAAATACAAGCAATACGAGGTGAAAGTAATAATGAAAGAATATATATTAAACGAAGGAAGGAAGGAAGGTGGACATGGACAAGTGGCAAATATATAACAGCGAGGGGACGAAAAGTGATGAGTAAAGAAATAATAAGGGAACAGAAGAAGGGAGAAAGGAGGAGGAGGAGGAGGAGGAGGAGGAGGAGGAGGAGGAGGAGGAGGAGGAGGAGGAGGAGGAGGAGGAGGAGGAGGAGGAGGAGGAGGAGGAGGAGTTAAATGAGGAAGAAGAGGAAGGGTGACAGGAAAAAATTAACAAGAGAATAAACAGAAGCAGGAGTAAATAAATAACCATACAGAATAAATATAGGAATTAGAAAAAGAATGAAATGTGTACATGTCTTTTGTCCACCAACATAAATTTATCATCTAATGCTTTCAACCAGTTTACATCAATGTCGGTCAAGAATCCTATCCCTCATGTCTTATTTTATGTTGTTTAGAGGAATGGTAGTGATCAAACCGAGTCTCGTGAGGACCTATTTTTCAGATGTGATACTCCATACATCCATAACGAAGGGTAAAGAAAGATTCAGCAAATTTCTTGTACATTCCTCTGTATGGAAAACAAACCAACTATATATATTTATGGGTCATGGTTTCACTATTGCCGATGGTGTGAAATTGTTGGATGGATTAAATGCAACGTTAAAGTGGATTAAAAAAACAAAAAAAAAATATATATATGTGAATATTTCGTGTTTTACAAATCATGACAACAATGATAATAACTGAATCTATTATGACAAGACAGAGAAATAAATGCACACACAAATGAATAGATTAATAGATACATATACGTAAATAAAGAATAAATAAAAAGGAAAAGAAAGCTGCAAAAGAAAATATAAGAAAAGGAATTAAATATTCAAGAACAAGACTACATCGACAAATATACGAGACAAAAAAAAAAAAAGACCTACATATATGAGACAAATGAGCAAAAAGAAAAATGAAGAACGAAAGAAAGAGGATGAAAGACACTAATAAATAAAACAACAGAACCCCCTTCCCCTCAAAAAAAAAAAAAAAAAAAAAAAAAAAAAAAAAAGACACTCACACACACAAATCGAAGGTGTATGATGAACGAGGTGCTGAGGTGCATGAGAGGTGATGGCCGCTATGTAACTTGCAAAGGGACGACTGACGTGGACAACTGCAGGCGTCATGTTGTTGTTGTTACAGACAGACATCTCTTTCTCCCACTTTTCCAACACACACACACCAACCTCCATCTGAGACCCCTTCCTTCCTACCCCCCCCCCCCCCCCACATACATACATACATACATAGATATATCCTATTTATTCCTTCACACATCCTATTCCCACCTATTCATACATCACACATCATTGCATCCCTACCACCTCCCTTACAATCTACTCCATCTGAGATCCCCTCCCCACCCACACACACACACACAAATCCTAGTTGCCACTCCCACTATATCTACTTCCCCACACCCCCTACTCCCACATCATAAATCATTGTACCCCCAACATCTTCCCATACACCCACCTCCCTCAGATCCCACCCCCAACCCCCCCACCCACACGCATCCTAGCTACCATATATAATGCATATATAATGTATATATAATGCAATAAGACAATAAAGTATATCTTATCTTACCACTTCTAATATATTTACTTCTCCTCACATCACTGGCCTCCCAATATTTCACCCACACTCCACTCTCATTTGATCTGCGTCTCCTTGACCTCGCCACAAATATCACCTGAAGTTGGTAAGAGAAATATACAAAAAAAATGAGTAGATCCTATAGGCTTAGAATTACAGTTTAGTCTTATGCATAAAATCACTATATATAAAATATCTTTGTGCCACATACCTCTTTTTAATATCTAACTATAGGCCTACTTCAAAACACACGAGAAGATGAATCAATCCTTCCTTAACTACAATTACATATATGGATTTAAGGAATAACTTTTTTCAGTGGGGAATTAGGCCTATCGCACCTGTTTTGAAGGTGTTAATGAGTGAACATTTTGTCCACAAATAGTGTTGGGGCTATAGAATGAGCTGTTTGTTTATTTATGTCTGTATGTCTGTCAAAGTCAGAAATAATACTTGACTCCTAATGACAACAATATAATAATCGTATTGGGGAACACAAAATGACTGAAAGTTTTGCATTTCCTTATGATATAAAAAGTCATACGTCATTCTAGCTAACGTGAAGAGTTTTATATGATTGATTTAGTATACTGGTATCGCTGTTGTTAAGAAATGAAGTAATGTAATTGAAATTTTGATGGATCAGGCACACTACAACATCAAGGTTCATTAAGGGGAGAGTATACTTTTGATAGATTGGAGTGCCTTGATTCCTCCAAAGTATGCCATGAAACAGACCCAGATGAAGAAAAATAATGGTATCCTGTAGTCTGGAATAGTTTGGAGGAATCATAATCTCCAAAAATGTCAAAACTATATACCCTCCCCTTAATATTATGATGGCAAGGTCTAGTTGACATTACATTGCATATTATTAATTTTACGTTTCAATATTATTTTTAGTTTCGACTCTCGTGTTGGATATGCTGGGATGAGAGGAAACATAAATATATATCATAACCACAACCAACACCACCAACAACAAACACATCAACTGGTTTTTGTATGTGGATGAAGTGTGTTTGTTGTTGCTGTTGTTTTTTGTATTTGGATGAGGTGTGTTTTTTTTTTTTTTTTTTTTTTTGTATCTGGATGAAGTGTGTTTGTTGTTGTTTGTTGTTGTTGTTGTCGTTGTTATTGTTGTTGTTGTTGTGGGGGTTTGACAAGAACGATATCGGTGGTGGTGTGTAATAAAATATAAGCACATCATCAGTGAGTCAATGTCAGACAGATGGATGGTTTGGTGGTGGTGTTGTTGGTGTTGGTGGGGAATGATTTCTCGCCACCGTCAGTAAAAAAAAAAAAAAAGGTTTCTCATATCTATCACACAAGTCACCCCAGCCACCATTTCCTTCGTCCTGTTTCCTTAAGGGGGTGTGGGAATAAGGGGACAGGCTTTTTTTTTTTTTTGTGTGTGTGTGGGGGTGCAGGAGTAGGGGGACATGCTTGGGGGTTTTTGGGGGGGGATGCGGGAATAGGGGGACAGGCTTTCTACCCACCCCAAGCCTGTCCCCCTACTCCTGCACCCCCCCCCCAAAAAAAAACAAAAAAAACAACCCCAAGTCTCTCACCTAATCCCACACCCCCTAAATTTCACCTCCATTTTCCGGACAAATTTTCTCAGACAAATTTCGTGGGTGTTTTTTAAGAGTGTAATAATTCACTACTGTTACATTGGAGTGCCTTGATTCCTCCAAAGTATGCCACCAGGAAACAGGACCATATGAACAAAAATAATGGTGTTCTATATATGGCCTGGAATAGTTTGGAGGATTCAGTTGCTCCAGATTTACCAACATAAAGATTCCCCCTTTAATCATTTTTAGGGTGAGTTTGAGGACAAGTATTATTATTATTATTATTATTATTATTATTATTATTATTATTATTATTATTATTATTATTATTATTATTGTTATTATTATTATTATTATTATTATTATTTATTATTATTATTATTATTATTATTATTAGTAGTAGTACAGGTAAAGATTTAATAAGAACAGGGAAATATTATGTGTAAGTGTGATGACTCTCTCTTATCTTTTCTTTCCACTAACCCACCAAATATAGAGCATTATATTGTCCTGAAAAAAAAAAGGATTGAGTCAGCAAAGAAAGTCCAGATAGCGAATAGCCCTGTCTGTGATTTATTATGATATCCAGATAGCAAATAGAGCTGTCGGTGATATATTCTGATGACACAAAAAGTAAGTCAGCCAGAGGAAAAAAAATAAAAAATAAGAGAAAAATAAAAATAAAAATCGACGTAAACTAATATACACCACATCAGTTTAGTGAGGCATTGCAATATATTTATTTTGGTTGACACAAGGCGATTTTGTTGGGCCTCTCGTTGTCTTATTCCCCTTTATTACACCTCCATTTTTTCCCAAGATAATTAATTTGTTTCTGTCGTGTTTATTCATCAGTAATCCCTCCTCTAATATGCTTTCTTCTTTGCTATCCTTTCCTTCAACACGTAGTCTAGATAGATTAGCGTAGTTAAGGGTAAGTGGGAATAGGGGGACAGGCTTGGGGGGGTTTTGGGGGGGTGCAGGAGTAGGGGGACAGACTTGGGGAATTTGTTCTCACGCCACTTATACTTTTCTCACGCCACTTATACTCTGAACACTTTGACACACATTCTTTCGGAGTGATAGTGACTTGAAGATTGTTAGATGGTTACTGGTTAGGCCCATGTAAAGCACACACACACACACACACACACACACACACACACACACACACACATACACACACACACACACACACACACACAAACACACACACACACACACATTTCCATCAACATCTCTGTAATCATCAGTAGTAAGAAATATTTATCGTACCCGTATTGTTGTAAAGCTAAAACAAAAACAAAAACGTAAGGAACGTATAGGCATCATTCCCCTCAAAAAATAATGAGCTTTCTTTCCAAAAATCCCGTTCATTCACACAGAGACACAAAAAACAAAGAAAATGAAAAAGAGAAAATGAAGAGTTAAAGTTAAAGGCATTTCCGCAACCCGACCAAAAATGGTGAACGGTACTGGCAAGACAAAGGTATAAAGGGAGGAAACGTATTGGAAAAACTAGAGAAATAGAGGTTGGTGAGAGAGACGTAATGAGGTGCGGGTTGATTTAGGCGTGTCGTTGTGGGTGTGCGCTGAGCAATAGCCTGTCGGAACCAGCTGGGACGTGGATGACAGCAGAGGAGGAGGTGGTGGTGGTGGTGGTGGTGGGTTGAGGATGGGTGGTGTGGAGGTGGGAACTGAAGAGGAGGTGGAGGTGGTGGGTTGGGGGTGGGTGGTGTTGATGGGGGCTGAAGATGTGGAGGAGGTGGTGGGTTGGGAGTGGGTGGTGTTGATGGGGGCTGGAGATGTGGAGGAGGTGGGTTGGGAGTGGGTGGTGTGGGAGGTGGTGGTGGGTTGGGAGTGGGTAGTGTTGATGGGGGCTGGAGATGTGGAGGTGGTGGTGGGTTGGTGGTGGGAGTGGGTGGTGTTGATGGGGGCTGAAGATGTGGAGGAGGAGGTGGTGGTGGGTTGGGAGTGGGTGGTGTTGATGGGGGCTGGAGATGTGGAGGAGGTGGTGGTGGGTTGGGAGTGGGTGGTGTTGATGGGGGCTGGAGATGTGGAGGTGGTGGAGGGAGGGAGGGAGGAAGTGGTAGGAAGAGTGAGTGAGGGAGTAAGAGAAGGAGGAGGAGAAGGATGGTGTTGAAGGAGAGGTAAATAGGGGGATGAGGAGTGGAAGAAAGTGTTAGGGAGAGTAGGGGAATAAAAGGGAGAGAGAGGGAGTAAATGAAGGAAGAGGATGGTGCTAAAAAGAGGAAGAAGGGAGAGTGTTAGAATGGAGGAAGGAGTAAACAGGGGAGGAGGAAGGTGTTGAAGAGAGAAAGAGTAGGGAGAAGAAACAGTTGGAGGGAAGGAGGGTGAGGAGGGACATGGAGGGAACAGAAAGGAGAGGAGGATTATGATGAGGGTGTGTGTGTATGTGTGTCTGAGGTGGAGGGGGGGGGAAGAGGTGACAGAAAAATAGTAAGACCGCTGAAGAGGAAAATATTATAGGAAAGAGGGGATTGTTGTAATAGAAGAGGAAGTGTACTATTAGGAAAGATGTGGAGAGCAAAAGTTAAAGAGTTTGTGTGTGTGT
>JAWZYT010003891.1:0-17656 GCA_034508575.1 Petrolisthes manimaculis | reverse complement strand
TCCTTCACATCCCCTCCACCCGCTTCCACTTCACTCCAATGGAATCACTTGTCCTTAAGTTATGGATCCTTCTACCCTTGTACATCCCCCCCCCCTCCTTCCCTTTCACCCCCCAAAGATGTCCCCTCAGCCCCCACGTATCTCTCTCCGCCCCCTCATACATCTCTTTCCTCCCTGTCACTCCCACTCACCACACACTTCCATTCCCTTCACCATCTATCGGTCCTACTCATTTTTTTCCCCTCACACTTTGCTCGAATTCCCTCAACATTATCAGTTTTCTCTCACATTTCACCATTATTAATTTTCTTATTTCATGCTTTTCTGTCTCAACCCATTCTCTCCTCTGCCTTCCCCTCAGACATCTCTAACCCCCTAATTCCCTTTTATTTCCAGTACCACATATTCCCTCTTCCTTTATTTAGTTCCACTTTTCCCTCTGTCTCTGTTACCACACACTAACTTTAACCTGCCATCCATGCATACAACCCTCCTTCGATTCCTTTCCACCTCTTCCGAACCTTCCCTTTTCATCCCCTCCCACCCTTCTTTCCGACCAACGCTAACCATCCCCTTTCCACTCTTTCGTCAGTCCTGTTATCCTCCCCACACCATTATCACACCATCTCCCCAATCACCACCACTCATTCATCCAATTTTACCTACAATTTCCTTCTCTGTCCCTTCCTCCTCCTCACCTCCGATTATCTCCTCAGTTTTCCTGCCCCCTTTTATCCATCCCCATGTCCTCTCTTCCTCAATACCCTTAAATTCCCGTATTCAATCGTATATTCCACCTCCCTTTTTTATCCTTATTTTCCTCCCTCCCTTCCCCTTCCAATTCCCATTTAGCGTCCTTTTTTCCAACTCTAATGCTGCCTCTTTTTAACCCCTTCCCATCCTCCTCCGTCGCCCCCTTTCCCTTTGCCCTCCCCCTCTTTCGTATCTCCCCCCTCCCCCTCTGTCGTATCTCTCCCATCCCCTTCCCCCCCTCCCCCGCCCCCCCGTTTATGACTCCTGGGTTCTTCCCGGGATTAATATTTTTCCGGGCCGCCAGGCAGGCCGAGTGGGTCCAGTTTTTATTTAATATTACTTCCATAATTTTATTCATAATGCCCCTCTCGTTCCTTTTTGTTTGTTGTTTTGTTTGCCTGGTCCATTGTTTTCGTTTTATTGAGATTTATTCTTTTGTTTTGCTGTCTTGGTTTTTTGCTTGCGTTATTTTTTTGTTATGCTGATTGATTGTTATATTTTAGTATTTTGCTTTCTTGGATGACAATATGTGTTCTTTGGTTTGTTTTTCCAGAGTGTTTTCATTCAGTCGTCTCACATATACTGTTTTATCGTTCTGATATTTATTTCTGGTTCTGCCAATATTTTGTTTATTATAATGTAACTTTTTTATTTATTTTTTCTATTGTATCTTATTTACGAGGTCACACTACCTACAGGTTTGTTGATTATGTGTATTATAGTCATTGCACATTTGTATGTGTTGCTTTTTGTACGGTACCTCGCCTCTTCATTGTAAATTTTACCTTACCTGAATGAAATTATGAGTTAAACGTAATAAAGGATTTTTTTTTTTTTCTGAAGGAAATGAACAAAAAGGAAATATATGATATAAATATGAAAATAAATGTTATAAAATATTTCAAACTATAAATGCTCTTCTTTTCCTTATGCACTGACCTGTTTCACCTACTACTGCCACCACCATTACCTCCTCTTCCTCCCCTTCCCTGTAATCTACACCCTTTATACACAGATACTTTTATAGAAGAGTTCAAGCTCCAATAATGAGTCGATGTTATACGTTACTCATTTTACTCATTATTCTCATCGCTGATCACCCCGGTTAGTTTTATTTAAATTTTTATGCTTGTATTTTTCTTTCTTAGGGAAGCTTATTTGTTTTCATTCACAGTAACATTGATACGATGATGGACACTATCCTAATTGTCCTTAGGTACTATAATATTTCCTTTTCATGGTTAATAGGTTTGTTTTATTGTTGGCTTTATATTGGTGTGGAGTGGTGGTACAGTGTGTCGCTCTGTTGTCATGATAGCATTAACTTTTATATTTTCTTTCCAGTATTGTGGTTGTTTGTGTTCAAATGTATTGCGCCAGTATTGACATCTGTAGCAGTGTTGTTTCATCTTGTTTTTGTTACCATTGTTGCTATGGATACAGTTTTTTTGTCTTGTGTTTTGATGACATTCATGAAATAACAATTTGTGTTTACCACTCAGAAACTCAGGTATCATTTGAGATTATTAATCCTCTTTGTTTTTTGCCATCAGTTGGATGTAGTTATTGTTTGATAAAGCTGTGAATGCTGAAACGTTATTATGTACATGTTTACTTATTATTGTGTGAGTGGACTTCTGGTTAATTTTTAAGCAATCGCAGTATATTCTGTTGAACTGTCTAAATACATTCTGTAAAGCATTTCATTATCTATAATCTCAAAGTGTGTTGCTAAATAATTCACTCTAATTAATAATATTACGGTACTTTTACTGTATGTCATAAATATGTGCCGGTATATAATATTTAGTCATACAATACATTTCTAGTTTTCCTTTTAACGAAGGTTTAACCTCAGAAAATGAAAATATCATTTGGAATTTATGATATGCTTTTCATACTAACATTCATTTTCTTATATGGAATTTTCTTTTTTGTTGCAGGTAAGCAGAAGGTGGTACTTTTAAGGAATGTTTACACGCATCATGGGTAAGTTGGAGAAGAAAGGGACTATTCAGTAGTAAAAGAATAATACCACCCAGAAATTATAGACTTCTTCCTGTTGTAGATGCAGAGATATGAGCGTCACTGAATACTCGTATATCACCTAGATTGTCTTAGCACAATTTGTACCTCATAAATAATACAAACATTTCTGCATGAACATTCCAACACTCATCAGTCATATCACAAGGAAAATGAAAGAATGGAAATTTTACGTGATATATGAAAACAATAAACAGATATACTTACTATATACGACACATTCACTCTCCTCTACTATTGTATGTAGGAGTTGAGGATGAAAATATTTGAAGTCACCAACATACACACACACACACACACACACACGGACACTACAACTGTATCTGATGTCCTGTTGTAGCCTCATTAGGTTTGCTTGGTCTACACGGCACAACTCAGTGAACATCATTTCCATATTCCTTACACAGACTCCCTCTTGTAACTTGAAAAGAATTATATCCCTCCAAGTCCAGTCCAACTAAGTCTTCTCTTTCACCCTCCTCTCTTTCCTCTTCCTCCTCCTCTTACCTTTCCTGTTTCTCCTCTTCCTCTTCAACTCCCTTCATCTCCATCCTCTTCCTCTTACCTTTCCTGTTTCTTCTCCTCCACCTCCTTCCTTTCCTGTTTCTCTTCCTCCACATCCTTCCTTTTCTATTTCTCCTCCTCCTTTCCTGTTTCTCCTCCTCCTTTCTTTCCTGTTTCTTTTTCCTTTTCTATTTCTCCTTCTCCTCTTTTCCTCTCCTGTTTCTCCTCCTCCTCCCCCTCTTCATGCCATCTCTCTTTCTCCTCTTCCTCCAAACCCTCCACCTTTCACTCCACATTTTTTACCTTGGATCTTTACCATGAAATCCATAAATAACCAAATTTCACGTCTTACTCCCGGGCAAAATAATATCTGTTAGGCCTAATAATCCCCCTCTGGCTGGCCCGTAACGTCGACTTTGGCTTGGGATCAGGCTAATTCTGGCCATTATAGAGCGCCAGCATAGGGTCTAATTACCGTGCCTCGAGTCATTAAGGCGCATATTAATTGCGGATGAGTGTGTGGGAGCGCCTGTTATGGTGGTAATTATTTTGACGATGATGACTTTTGGACTGCCAACCTCACTTCTAGGGTACTGTAGTAAGGAGGGTCTGTGTTGGTGAGTGTGGATGAAAGGTAAGGGTAAGGTGAATGGAGGTGAACTGTACACTAGGGATAAGTTTGTTAAAGCAGCAGGTGGATAGTTCTAATAGGGGACATATTTGTGACCAGAAATTATAAATGTGTGCGTGTGTGTGTAACGATATAGGCTAACTACCATTACACACACACACACACACACACACACACACTCACACACTAGTAAGGTTACGAGCACTATGTGGTTGGCATAAATCGTACTTGTATGTATTTATCAGCCTCAGTAAACAGGACCAGACACTGCCACCATCTTCTCACACCTGCTGGCTGCATCATTACTAAATCCCTATATTACCGGGAATTGTCTTTTCTGAGAGAGGGGAGTATATTTAGGACATGTGTACTTGTGTTACTTCAGGTTAGGTTTGGTTATTTGTGTGTGTTATCATCATGTTTGAATAATATTAAGGGGGTAATTCGCTTTTGTTACATTGGAGTGCCTTGATTCCTCTAAAGTATGCTAGGAAACAGGACCAGAAGAGCAAAAATAATGGCGTTCTGTTGGTTGGAAAAATTTGGAGGATTCAGTTGCTTCAAATATACCAACACCTAATTTCCTTCTTAACTAAATGTGATTATTCAGATAAGAGAACATTAAGGTTCCATGTAACGTAAGGGAGTTTGGAGTAATGCCTCCACACCTTTAAATCACCTTGGTAAACCTGCAATTGTAAACATGAGGAGCAGAGACATTGAGACTGAGACGCAGTATATCGGGATTTAAGGAGACTTCGTGGGATAAAGCTGAGGAGAATTGGTCAGGGAAGAGTGTGTGTGTGAGAGAGAGAGAGAGAGAGAGGAGGGAGAAGATGTATGTGTGTAATTTCTTTAAGAAGTTGTTGAATATACACAGTTACTTAAGTACTTTGTTTTTAGGAGGAAACATCTCACCCCAAATCTTATTAGGTTCTGGAGTGAGGCTTTAGCATGGAAGGATTTTATAACTTTATAATTATATAGTGAACCACCAGCTGAAATTAAATAGCTACATCTGGTCACACCATATAATGTTAATGTAGTGTGGCGGCTAACTGTGTCGGGCAGAGAAATATGTTCAGTGAATGATTCGTATTATTTATAAAGTGTGGCAGCTGTGGTACCGTTTCTATACGGTATGTGGTAGTTATCTGTGTTAACCACCTGATACCAGAGAAATTAGCCCTTTAATGCTCTGGGGGAATTATTGCTTATAAAGAATATTTACGCCATATAGGCTATGTCCACTCAAACCTTCAGCTTCTGTGCTTGAAGAAATCGAATACTTGCAATAACTCAAAGAATTGTTATACCAATTCCAAACATGTCAACCACTGTACCACGGAGTTTTGTATCCAGCTGTATAATGAAAAATATCTATCGTTGAGTTGAGCTCTGGGATTAAACTGTTGGGAATCTTGTGACTTGTAATTAAGCCACGGCGTGCCTTGAAAACAGATGTGACGTGACTGTGTAATCAAGATAACGTTGTGGCCGGATATTTGTGATCGTCCTCAAACACTTACATTTATCAAGTTGGTTTTTATGAATATGAGCAGATGTGTTTTCACAGGAAACCAGAGTGTTAGACACGTGGTGAGAATAATTGCTACATGAACGAAAGGAAGTTAGCAGAGTGGATACAGTTACTTGACCTTAATTGGAAAAACATATAATATTAGTACAGTACCTGGGTTCCCATCAATATAGTAAATACGTCAATATTTTAACCTTCTGCCCTGAAAACATATCTTTACCAACAAGTGGTATACCTGACGGGTGAAGGTTGTGGTTGACGTATCAGTACACACCACATCAATCACACCCACCAACCCTTGCCAAGTAACTCACTAACTTTACTTACTTATAGTTCTGCATTTCTTTTCATATTGTGTAATATATTTGTAATTAACAAAAATGAATGTTTGTGGAGATTATGCAGTTCACTCCAGTACATTACTGTACATAATGTATACTGTATGCATAAATTTTCATATAAAAGATTTTGTATTTTAAATCATATCAACGTGGGAGGGAGTGTGGGTTAAATATTTGTATGTATGTATGTATATGTGTATGTACCTGAATGTGTGTATGATATATCCTGTACAGTGAATACTTATAGAGTAAAAATTGTACACTGATTGAGAGAACTGGACTGAATATTGGTAAATGTGTATACGAATAAGCTCATTCAGGTATAGATATGTTTGTATAATTTCTGTATAATATGTAAACAGGTTTACGTGTATGAACCTCTTTGATGCAACCAAGCGTGAAAATGACAACATGACCCAATATTCTGCTCTTACTAATTCTACCTGGAGCTTCACTCACTGGTGAAATTTGCATAAAAATATACACACACATTGATATACTGTTTTGGTTATGATTTTGGTTATGTAATGAGGTCAAAGGGAGGGGGGAGGTTCTGGACTTTCTTCTTAATCGGTTTTCCTGCCGTGTTGATACAAAATGAAGTTGTGAAATAGGAGTGAAGTAAGAAGTGGAGAGAGGAAAAGGATCAATGATTAGATAAGTGCTAGGAGGAAGTGAAGTAAAGTATGGTGGAATGAGAATTGTACGATTGAAGAGAGGTGAAATGTGAGCAAAAGTGAAGTAGAATCGTCACTTATGATTAGAATGCAGGTTGTTATCCTCATCTAAACTGTCTTAATCGTGAAATGTTAACACACTCTCTGTATCTTTACTAAGAGTGGAGATATTCAGTCGCCTTGCTCATGGTTTGTTTACTTAGCAGCCTTTGTGGGTGTGGTGTAGGCTTTTATTGTGTCGAATAAAGTTAAGATCATCACTGTAAGGAATGAGTAGCAGACGTTAAATGTGACATAAATATTTTTTTCTCAGCGATGTGTAACGTATCATGAAACTCAGTAAGGTGTGTGGGAGTGGGAAAGTACACCTGTAGGCAACTATACCTATACCTTTATGTAATACGATTCAGGAATACCGTGCCTTGTATAATTTGGCCGAGTAAAAACAATTATCCTATTTATATTATTTATGTTTTTGCATTACCCCGACTGATTCGAAATAATCTCAGTTTGCTTTGAAAAATCCATTAATTTACACTGTGGCTTACTGCGTGAAACATAATTTCTTATACCGTTGTAATTTGTTTTCTGATGATTAATCTCGTGTTTCAAGCTCATCCTACAACCCATTTACTCGGCATAATATTTAATCCCCTCTAAATTAAATGAGATTATCTGATTCGCCGTCACTTCTTCATCACGTTAATCCCTCCCAGTACCTTCCCTGTCTGTCCCCCTGTTCCTTCCTTCTGCACCGAATTAATCCCAAACTATGAGATGGAGGTGATGGCCTGAAGACAGAAAAGGGAGAAATGGGAATGACAGAGAAATGAAAAAATGTGTTAGAGGTATATATAGTAAGGAGAATTGAGAGGTAGGGAGAGAAAGGGAGGAAAAATAGAGAGAGAGAGAGAGAGGTAGGGAGAGAAAGGGAGGAAAAGTAGAGAGAGAGAGAGAGAGAGAGAGAGAGAGAGAGGACAAGTGGGGTGAAGGAAAATAAAATAGAAAATAATGATGAAAAAGAAAAAGGGGATTGAGTTAGCTCGGGAAAATAGAGAGAAAAGGAGAAGATGTGAGGAAGAGATATGAAAAGGTGAAGGTAGAACGGAGATGAGGGAACAAGTAAACGAGGTGCTGGGTGGGATGAGTGAGGGCAGTGAGAGCTGGACGACAAGAGATCAAGAGAGGAAAGAACGTGGTGGTGGGTGGGTGGGAAAAGGGTATAAGGAAGGGGAAATGGGAGGGGAGAATTAGATAGAAGGAAACAAAGTAAATGATGGGTGTGTGGGAAAAGGGTATAAGGGAAGGGAAAAGGGAGGGGAGAATTAGATAGAAGGAAACAAAGTAAATGATGGGTGTGTGGGAAAAGGGGAAAGGGGAGGGAAAGGGGAGAATTAGATAGGATGAGGTGGTTGATGGGAGAAGGAAACAAGGTAATAATATGATGGGAGGGGAATGAACGAAAAAGGAAAGGGTATATAGAAATGTAGAGGGAATAGGATAGGAAAGAGACAGGAAGAAATGTTTATACTACAGCATGCATGGTTTTGGAGACTTAAGGAAGTAAGGAGAAGGGAAGGTACAGGACGGGAAGGGATAAATTTGACTGACAAGGGGAGAACACCTATCAGACTGGCAAGGGAGAGAAGGGAAAACATCGAGACAGATGGGTAGGTTTGGATTATAGCAAAGATGATGATAAGAGAGGAGAGTGTGGAGGAGGGGAGGAGAAAGATTACATTGGCAGGGAGAGAAGTGAGGACAGGGGAGAAGAGGCAGTAATCCCCCAGGGTGACATCGGTAGGACGCAGTAATCCCCCTCGCTGACGTACCCCCGTTAATCCCGAACCCAGCCCCCGTCCACCATCCCACTGGATTTATGTCTAATGGTTTTCATATATATAAAATATATATTATATATATTTTGTTATCCCCCTTTTTTTATTGTGTTTTTGTTGATGTACATCGAATTGGTGTGTATTGTTTGTTATATTTTTTTCGTATGCTTTTCTTTATATTGTAGCGTTTGTTACAATCTTACTGACCGGTTTATATTTCCCTATTGTTTTTACCGATTTTTTTCCATTTATTTTCTTACATCTTTATTTTTCCTTCTCCCCTACCCTCTTTCTGTCATATTTCAATTTATACTATCATTCCTATTCTAATTCTCCTCCTTTCCACTACACACACACACACACACACACACACACACACACATAAGAGAGAGAAGCAGGTCCCAAAGCATGTGTCTGGAGGGTAGCAGTACCAGTAGAAGACGCAGAAACCCGATGCATACCAGACCATCACACGCAGGGGAGTCAGACAACACTGTACTAGACGCTGCAAGAAGGGAGTCAAGGGAGGAAGGTTGGAGGGAGGCAATGGCAAAAGACGGAGACACAAAGGGAATGGCAAGAGAGAGAGGGAGGCAGGGAATGAAAGACTAGTGTGGGAATGGCAAAAGAGGAATGCAGGAAGGGAATGAAGGTTGGAGGGAGGGAATGGCAAAAGAGGGAGGCGAGGTTGAAGAGAGTGCATTGAAGTAAGGAGAAGAGAAGAGTGGGAATGAAAGCTAGGGTGGGAATAGCAAAAGAGGTTAGTTAAGGAAGGAAGGCAAGATAGAAGAGAGTCTAAAGTTAGGAGAAGAGAAAGGAAAGTTAAGAAAAGAGAGAAGAGAAGAGTGTAACGACATTAAGACGTGAAAGTAGAGAAAATAAAATGGAGAGGAAATGTACAGGGAGGAGGGAAGGAAATTACGAGTATACAGAGAAAAAAAAGTATAATATATATAAATGCTAAAGAAGAGAGGAAGGAAAGAAAGGAGAAAAAGGAAAAAGTGTGGAGAGAAAACGGAAAGAAAGGAAAGTAGTAAGAGAAAGTAAAGAAAGAGGTCAAAACAGCGAAGGAAGAAGAAGGGAATAGGGAGAGGGGGAATATAGAATAAGCTGGAACAGAGGAAAGGAAAGGGAGAAAAAGTTGGAAAGTTGTTCAGTAGGGAGGTAGGGAGGTGGGCAGGAGGAAACTTTGGAGGGAAGCAGATTAAAGGACGAGAGAGAAAAAGGAAGTTAAAATGTGGGAGTGAAGGGAAAGATAGGAAATGAATAATTAAGCCTATTAAGAGAATTGGAGATGAGAGAGAGAGGGAGGTGTTAAAATTGAAGGAGGATAAAAGGAAGTTGATAAAAGGCTGGAGGACAGATAAAATAGAGGAGGAGAAGGAGGAGGAGGAGGAGGAGGAATATTGGACTGAGAGAGAAACACGAGAAAGACATCAAAGAAGGAGGGAAAGGGCGAGGAAGTAGGCGGGGAGATAGAGAGGAAAAGATTACAATGGTAGGAGGGAAGACACAGGGAAGAAAGAAGGAAAATAGAGAACTAAAGGAGACATGAAGGAAGGAAGGAAGGAAGGATGTGGAACTCAGATAGAAGTTAGAACAAGAAAATAATCGATAAAAATATACTGTATACAAATTAATGCATAACGATGATTGTGAAGAAAGTGACAGAAAACTTTGAATGTTTGAGGGGAAGGAAGAGAAAATGGATGAAAGACGAGGAATGAAGGCAAGATGAATTGAAGGAGGAAGAAGGCAATCGGAGGAATAAGACAGTGTGAATGAAAGACAAAGGAAGGTGTAGTAGAAATGAGAGAAAGAAGAAAATTTGAAAGAAGGCCGAAGGGAGTATGAAATAAGAAAGGAACACGAGGGAAGGAAAAGGAATAAAGAGGAAGAAGAGGGGAGAAGGAGGAAAGGAAGTATGGAAGGAAAACGAACAAAGAAGGAAGACGAAGGGAGGAGGACGAAAGAAAGGATGGAAGCAAAAGGAACAAGGAGAGAGAAGGTGGAAAGAAAGGATGGAAGAAAAAGAAGCAAGGAGAAAGAAGAGGAGAAGGAGGAAAGAAAGGAAGGATGGAAGGAAAAGGAACAACTAGGAAGAGAGGTGGAGCGGACCGTGAAAGTCCTTCCTCCTCCTCCTCCTCCTCCTCCTCCTCCTCCTCCTCTTCCTCCTCCTCCTCCTCCTCCTCCTCCTTCTCCTCCTTCTAGCCACTTCGTCCGAGTTGACCATTCTTTTCTCCCATTCCACTCACAGCGTGCCAGGAATGTGTCCTTGTCTTGTTGTTATTGTTGTTGTTGTTTGTGTGTATGTATGTGTGTGTGTGTGTGTGCATTGGGGTTTGTTTATGTTATTGAAAGTTGAATTTGACTCGGTCTTTGTGATGAATTATTTTTATTTTTGATAATTTTAGTGTATGGACTTTATGTATTTCGTCTATAGCTTATAGTATATGAGACGAGGGGAATTCACTACTGGTTTGTCTCGGTTTCTTATCTCTGTAGGGAAATAGAGAGTCCAGTCTATATTATGGACACGTTATATCCAAACCCCTTACCAACCCTTGCTCTTAGTATTAAAATATTCCGTTTCTTTCATTATTTCCCGAACGCTTTCCATAGATATGTGCTGTATATAAATGGGAGTATTATTTCACGAATTAAGGAGAGATGAGGCTACGGTACTAAATTATTCTGTATACCTATAGATCACACATAATAGGACATAGTAGGGGTACAATATAGTATTATCCTCTTTATGCTCTCAGTACTTAGTGAATTGTTGATGATTAGTTACCAGATTTCTTAGGAAGTGTTCATGGAATAACGGAGGCAACTGTACATGTGTGAATGATTTAATACTCGCTATATACGGTAGATATTATTTTGCTTTTTCATTCAGCGCAAAACATTTAAATGCACGTCTATTTACTTTGTGTCTATGCCATCAGTATTAATGGAGTTGGAGGTCTGTATGTATGTATGATGTACCCATGCAGCCGTATTTGTAGTTATTTTAATTCTGTACCGTTATTGTATATATAGATATATTTTTTTGTATGTACTGTACTGTATCTCGTGTGTGTGTTTGTAGAGGGGATTATATACCTGCATGTGCTTTGCCCTTGTGTTTGCGTATATTTGTGCTTGTAGAGGTGCATATATTTGCCCCTTGTATTTGCCTTTACAGAATGCATGACTCGTACATGTGTGCTTGTGTAGTTGGAATGTACAGTCACAAGCACTAATAAGTATTTAGGTGTGCTTCGAATACCTAGAGACAGTAAGTAAATGCACAATAAGATCTCCACCGTAATTATTATTTCGTTGGTGAATTGGACCGTTCAAAACTTCAACCAAACCTGTATACTTATTAGTGCTCGTGACTGTACACTATGTATGATATGCATGGGGTTCAAATTCATGGTGTGTGTATGTACCTTGGGGAATATCTGTGTTGCCAGGGGTGAGCTCTTTGAATGTGTCTGTGTTTGAGTATGTAAGATGGAGCTAGGTTGAGTGTGTATGTGTGTGTGTGTGTGTGTATGTGTGTTTGCAAGTGAGACTGAGTGTGTGTGTGCAAGTGAGACTGAATGTCAGCTTGTATACGTAAGTGTGTGAAGTTGAGTGCGTTTTCGTGTGCATGAGTGGTAATATTTGGGTGGACTTGTCCACGTCAATCATTGTGCCTCCCTCGCGTTCCACCCTTCCTCCTTCTCCTCCTCCTCCTCCTCCTCCTCCTCCTCCTCCTCCTCCTCCTCCTCCTCCTCCTCCTTATGCCTGCCTGCCTGCCTGTCCTCTCTTCCTGTTTCCCCGTGGCTGCCTCTCCATGCCTGCTTATCCTGTTTCATTCTTGACATTTTCCGTACTTGTTTCCTGTCCTATCTCCTTCCTTCTCATTCCATGGCTGTTGTTTCCTCTCTCCTTATTTCTTCTCCCTCTTTCTCGCCTTGCTTCCTTGCGTGGATCTCTTCCTCGTTTCGCTTCCTCGTTTCTCTTCCTTACATTCCTTTTCTATCTTCGTCATTCTCATTCAGTTTCTCACTTTTTCTTCCTCCTTGTCATTCTCTGTTTCTGTTTATATCTCTTCTGTGTTCCACGTCTCTCTCCTTTCCCCAATTCTCGGTTTTCTTTCATATTCTCCTTCCCATTTTCCATCACAGCTCTTCTGCCAATATGTCTCTCTTTTTCTCTCTCTCTTTTCTAGTATAGCCTACATCCGGAATCTTGCCAGTCGCTTTTGTCTGTAACTTTCCAAATGGCCTCCGTTGTCAAAGAGGCTTGTAAATGTCATTGCAATTGTTCGCTTAGGCCTATTTCTCATTGTCTTCTCCCTGCCACTTCACTTGGAATGTGTGTGTGTGTGTGTGTGTGTGTGTGTGTGTGTGTGTGTGTGTGTATGTATGTATGTATGTATGTATGTATGTATGTATGTATGTATGTATGTATTATTGACGTGCTTGATATCTTAATTTCAGACTTTCCCTTAAAAAAATATATTTCTAATTATTTATTTTTTCCTCATGTTTCTTAAAATTTCCACCTACCATTTTTCATATAATCCAACGTTTCTCTCGTTCCACCAGTTAAAATCACAGCACTTGCTGCACTTTTCTCCCAATTAACTTAACACCAGCGGCAGCCTGATCCAACACAGCCAGACGCCTTTTAATTGTTCACACTTTTTAATTAATACATTTTACTTTAATTTTAGTGTAGTTTTTTCTACATTCCCTTTACTTTGCTTTTATCGTAGTGTAATAACAAGGCCTTGTTATTATATATATATATATTTATATATATATATTATGGTATGCATTATCTATGGATATAAACAGTTGCACTATTCGCACCGAGACTATAAAAAATTATCCATTTCTATATGGTTTACGTTAATGAATATGTACCGTTGATTTATAGATTTATAGTGTTTATAGATTGTTGTGACCTATAGCATATTAATTGTTAATATGCAGCCGAGACCCAGTGACCGACGTCTGTGACAGTCACTTCTCTATGGACATTAATTTGACCACAGTCGCCCTCACTCAATCACTAACTGCAACCCACCGGCCACACCACAACTAACTCAACCACTCCTACCTCATACCCCTGCTCTCTCTCTCTCTCTCTCTCTCTCTTGGCTGCGTGTGTTCGTGGTGTATTTGTTATATGCGTGTCAAGGTTACATGCTTGTGTGCGTGGATGTGTGTGTGTGTGTGTGTTACAGGGAAAGGGTAAGGTTAGAGTGTTAGAGTGTATTGTCAGCTGTGTCTGGTAGTGAGTGGGTGTGAAATGTTTGTGTAGCTATTAGTCAGTCTGATACTGTCACCGTACTTATCAGATTGACCCTCCATGTAGCTGCTGGCCTTACAGTCAGGTGTTTGTTGCCGTTTATGTTGAATTTTATGTTTGTTGTCGTTAGTGTGAACTGTTGTTGTAGTAATGTTTGTTGTTGTTCTAGTTACTAACTTGTATTATGAATATTTTAAGTAATGCATATTTATTTATAACTTGAAACTGTTTGAAAATAAATTGCGTTTCGGAGCATTATTTGATATATGCTGTATTCATGTGCGTGTATTCATTTATACGTATGTGTAGATGTAGGTTCGTATTTAGGTTCTGTACAGTATAGAATTGCTTGTGAGTACAGTACATGTATAGGATCTGTATAGGAGTGTGTACTGCATGCGTTTATGTGTGTTTGTGGAAATGCGTGTGAATGGATATGTTACCGTATTATTTATGTGTGTGTGTGTGTTTGTGTGTGTGCAGCCTGGTGACCCCTCCTAACCTCCCACCCGTGTGCGTCTCCCTCCTCTTTAACCAGTGTGGGGATAAAGGTCACACTGGCTCTGTGGGGGTGAAACCATCTGTGTACGTGTGTAGGCCTATGTGTCCACAACGTTATTACTGTATACCTGTGTGTGTGTGTGAGCATGGTGTTAAGTAATGCAAGTCGTATATAAGGATGTGTATATATATGTACAGTATGTGCCTGCTAATGAAATAATCACAGTTTTATATATGTTGAGTCTGCAAGAATAAAAATCTTTCATTGCAGCATCGGATTTTATGTCAACCTTCCATTAACTAATGATGGTGTTTACAACACTCTAAATATAGTACTGTGGAGGCATTTGTACAGTATGTGTTCGTTTGTACATGTTTATGTGAGTGGGAGTATATAGTCTGGGAGAATATTGTAACAATTACAATAAGATTTAGCCTCATTATCTGTTTCAATAAACACAAATAACCTATCTACATCTGATATTTCCAGCACTTGGTCTGACTGTACAAAGTATTCCTTTGGGTTTGAAATATAGCAAATGTCTATGGTAATGTGATGGTTTCCCAAATACAAAATGTAGTTGTTATTCAATACTCAAATTATAACGTGAACATCATAGTTGTTAAATTCAAACGTTCATTTAATTTAATAATATTTTGTAGATCATATTATTCGATCGACAATGTCTTCTAAAGATGTATCATTAGATAGCCTATGTACCATATTCTATAAATAAGGAAAAATTTAATATTTTATGTTTTTGTTTTCATATCGATATAGGTGCCTGTTTGCTTATGTGAGTGTGCATGTGTTCCTGAGTGACTTTTGTATGCATTGTTTAATTGCATCTGGGTGCTTTTGTGCACGTGCATGTCTGCCGCTGTGTGTATGTGTGTGCGTGCACGATAGACTGGGCTTGTAAGAGTGTATATTTTATTCTTATCTAGTACGTTTGATGTTTGTGTTTCATGACTATTGCTTCTGTCTCTCTGTGTGTGTGAACCCTGACCTACAATTAAATTTTAATGCAAGTGTTTGCATGAACGGGTGCGAACGTGTTAGTTTATTATTGTAAATCTATGGGTGAAGCATGAGTGTGTCTGCGAGGGCGATAGAACGTGTGTGTGTGTTTGAGTGGAAAGCCAGTGGTGGTGAGGAGTTCCTTGGGGAGGTGCCACCTCAGGGACACACTCAATTAAAGGTGAGGCCAGCTGGAGAAAAGGAAGGCAGAACCAACGTAGAAGTTATGGAGGAAAGGAGAGCCAAGGAGAAGTTATGGAGGAAAGGAGAGCAAGGAGAAGTTATGGAGGAAAGGAGAGCCAAGGTAGAAGTTATAGTGGAGAGAAGGAGAGCCAAGGTAGAAGTTATGGAAGAAAGGAAAGTCAAGAAAAGATATTAGAATGAAGAGAAAAAAAAAAGGGTACACCAGTAAAGGTCATGGTGAGCTGAGATTGTATTATTATTATTATCTGTACTATTATTATTTATTTACTCATTTATATATTTATTTGTTTATTAGATTATAACAGCTCTCCTTTACATGAGTCAGGCAGGTTAGTTCCGATGATAAGACTGTCAGGTGAGGAGAGACGACGAGATGCTGAGATGGACGTTATAAGAAGTGAAAGGAGGAGAGAGGGTGAGAGGCAGAGGAAAGGGAAGATATGGAAGAAAAGAGAAGAAGCGAGGGAGAAGTGTGGAAAGTGAAAAAGTGCAGCATGTAAGAGTAGAGAAGGCAAGGGAAGGAGATGCTTAGGAGGTCTTGAGGTAGACTAGAAAATTAGATCGAGAAAGTAGACTGAGACAGATAGAACTAAAAAAAAAAAACTATAGAAAAATACAGAAAGAAAATGTTATGACAGTAGATTTGGAACATGTTTGGAGGGAAAGAAGCATAGAGGAAATAAAGGGGGTATAGTGAGAATTGAGAGGAAGAAAAGAGATAGGAATGGAGAAGGGAAACAGGAGGAAAAGAAAAGTAAAAGAGAAAAGAACGTAAACGTGACAGGAAGTTAGGAGAGTCAAAACATGTAAGGTAGAGTGGAAGAAGAAAAGAAAGGAAAAGAAGAAGTGGAAATAGGACACGATAGAGAGGAAGAGGATGGAACAAAAGAAGAAACACAGTATTCACTCACACTTACTGTAGCCGTGGAGGAAACGTGTACAGTAATGTATGTAACTTTAGAAACAAAAATATAATGCTGAAGGTCGAGATGAAACGAGACACTATTATTCCACACATAGTACATACATTTCTACTGTAACTTAGACATACACAGTTGTTGTTATTGTTGTTGAAGTTCCTCTAGCTGGCATAAATAGTTCAGTCTACTGCTGTACATATTATTATTATTATATTCCTTAGGATCGACTAATTGTTTATGAGGGGTGACAGTTTGGAGGCGTTCATCAAGAGAGACAGACAGACAGACAGACAAACAGATGCTGAATGTGTGCGAAAAAAGTGAGACAAAAACGGAGAGAGTGGTAAAGTTAGTGAGTGTGAGAGGAGGGTTAAGGGAGTTAGTTGCTGTGAAGAAATTGAGTGAGTGAGCTGCGTTAGAGAGGGAAGAGAGAGGAGAAAAATGAAGCACGAGTGAGAGAGAGAGAGAGAGAGAGAGAGAGAGAGAGAAAGAGAAAGAGAGAGAAAGAGAAAGAGTAAATGCTATAGTATTATATTCGACGGCTGAAATTGGATAAAATAGTGCTTGATGGAATTATAACAGAATGGAAGGAAATTATGAATGAAGGTAGAGATTGTGTGGGTACGAATGAGAGAGAGAGAGAGAGAGAGAGAGAGAGAGAGAGAGAGAGAGAGAGAGAGAGAGAGAGAACATGAAAGTTTAGAAGAGAGTATGAGAAGACAAGAATGTGTAAATGAAGGGGAGAATGCCTTCGGGTGAGGATGTGTGAGGCAGGGAACGAATATTTGTTTGAGAGGGAGTGGGTGTGAAAGAAAAACATAAATGGGGAAGGATTAAGATAAGGCGTGAAATGAAAAAAAAAAAAATATTATACAATGTGCGATACAATGCCCGTGTGAGAATGATTAAATATGTGAGTAATGGAGTTTGGGTAAAATTGAGTGACTGAAAATGTGTGAATTTTTGATAAAGTGTTGTGCAGACTGAGTTTAGGGGATACTGTAGTGATCAAATTGAGGGGCTACTGAGTCCTAGTTACGTACTGTAGTTGTAAATATTAAAAAATGTTTCAGAGAGTGAGATAAACAACATATTGAGAGAAGTTGTGGGAATATGAATTAGGGAGGGAACGTGTGAGAGAGATAGGGCGTAAAGTACCGTGGTGAGGAAGCGTGAACATCAGAGAGAGAGAGAGAGAGAGAGAGAGAGAGAGAGAGAGAGAGAGAGAGAGAGAGAGAGAGAGAGAGAGAGAGGAGAGTCATTAGTGAGCTATCCCATGTAGGTAACTGTTCTGAAATCCTTTACTCATTCATCATAATTGCCAATAAGATTTCATTATGTTTACGATTTTATTTTTATAGATACCTTTAACAGAAATACAGTAT